>JAOVVA010109841.1:0-11615 GCA_028565275.1 Leiocassis micropogon | reverse complement strand
AGAAGTTGGCACCTCCACATCATTGCATTCAGTTTTTATTCACGATTTGTATAGTGTCCCAACTTTTTTGGAATCCGTGTTTGTTTTGTAAAGTTACTATACAAAAGATAACACAAGACAACATAAAGTGCAAATGTGCAAACAGGAGCAGCAACACGACGACGTGACACAATGCAATAAACTGATATACTGAGATAGTGTGTTGAGGTAGTGCAAGTTAATGGCATGAGAGATAATAAACAGTAAACATTCTTGTGAGTAACAGCAGAGACGAGAAAGAATCCTTGTGCACAAAGCAGCTAATATAAATATTTGTGCAAAAAACTATTTCAAGTTGGTGTTGCAGTTTGCTGGATGGTTGTAGATCAGTGTGTATGCGTATGTGTGTTAATCAGTCCAGTCCCACTTTATAGAGGTGAATGTTTTTTTGAGTGTGTGTGTGTGTGTGTGTCAGTCCAGTCCTTCTTTGTTGGGTACACGAATGGCATGTGGGTAGAAACTGTTGCACAGTCTGAATGTGAGGGCACCAAATGCTTCAGTACCTTTTTCCAGATGTCAGGAGGGTGAAGAGTGAGTGAGAGGTGTGTGTGTGTGTGTGTGGGGGGGGCAGCAGGGTCTTGGGGTGATGGGTGTGAGTGCAACAGGACAGTAGTCGATGTGAACATCTGCCAGCTGTTCAGCACATTCTCTGAGCACTCTGCCAGAGGTATCGTCTGGTCCAGAGTTTTTCTCACATCAGCCGTGGTGAGACACAGCACCTGGTCGTTGGGAGGAGAGGTGGTCTGACCGTGTGTGCGCTTCGACTCTCTGATGGCCCGGGACAGTTAGGGCCCTCGCTGTTCTTAGGGCCACCTTGTCTCTGGTCTTCAGAAGTGCACGCACCTCTGCAGTAATCCACGATTTCTGGTTGAATCATCGGTGCACTTGTTTATGTAGCTGGTCACTGTGTACTCGGTGAAGTCGCCGTAATATAAGTCTCCAAAAATATAACATGAATCACATACTCTAGGATATCTACAGACACAGAGTCATTTAGAAGGAACGTAAAACTGGTCTCCCTGGGAGTACACAATTTAATCCCCAAATAAAGCAGATTTACACCATTTTCTTTTTTGCTTTGTTTTTGTTATGTGATCTGGGTATAAGACTAAAACTCCACACACCAGATGTCTATAGTTGCGTTTATTGCATAATTTCTTATGTTTATAAATGAGGTTAGTGAGTATGTAGGTCTACACGAGCTGTAGATTTCTTACAGACAGACTGGGGACAGATTTAAACTAAAAGGAAATTAAGACCAAAAGGTGCAACACAAAGACACCGAAAGACAAGGTTCAGCTTGTGTGCTCTCTCCTGAGCTGAACTGGGAGCTATATATTAGAACAACAAAGCACTTCCTGGCGAAAGAGAGAAGCAGCTTTTGTTCAGCAACCACAAAAATAGAGTCAATATTTGCATAATCAATGTGTGAAAATAATGTCTCATGCTTCGTGAACCACATTCTCACCAAAGGTTTAAGTTATCTCTGTTTATGAAGTTATCACTATCATTTATCAAGTGTTAATAATGAGTTATAATACCAATATGTCAAGAAAAAGTATATGAATCTTTTCTGCATTAATTTGTCAGAAAATGTGATCTGATGTTCATCTTATTCAAGAGTATTGACAAATATAATGTAATATGTAATGTAAATATAATATAAAATTATATTTTATGTCTTTTTTGAGAACAATCATAAAAAACCTCATATTGCTAATGGTGCGACTCCTTGAATTAATGACCTCAAAAATGGAGTCAGGTGTTAGCATGCCTGGAGTCTTGTTAAGAAAATGATTGTGGAGGTGTGGACTAGAGCTACTCTGTCTGATAAAAACCACTCAAACTTTTAATACATCCTTAATAAAAAAAAAAAGTCATAAAATAAACATGTATAACAAAGTGCAAAGTAAAAAAAATAAATGAACAGCAAAAAAAAAAACTGTACATGGTTTTCAGAAAGCAATCAATGTATTGTGTTAATGACACCAGAGTACTACAGCTGTTTTTTGACTCTATGCCAAGAATAATGGACTTCATACTAAAAATAAATAACAATATGAAGTAATAGCATAAAATGCCAAATTATTCTTATTATAAGGGGTGGCATTATTTTACAAAACATTGAATTTCTGTTTTGTTTTTTTTTGCCTCTACTCTAAATCTTGTGTTCTTAGTTTTCTTGTGTTTCTGTTGCTGTTAGATGTTTACCAAAGGTGTGGTTTGAAAATGTTAGCCGTTATTTCTGTGGTTGATGTCTCTTGAGCCGCTCCTCTCTTTTGACAGGAAGTGATTTGTTGTTTCGACATACAGTTCAGCTCAAGCGAGAGATCTGAACCCTGACTGTGTGTAGCAGACCTACTACTCATTTACAGGTATGTATAAACCTATATTCTCATCAATGTTGGGCGACATTACTTTTTAAAGTAACTAATTACATTACAATTTTTTTTTGTAATTTTTTACAATTTCTTATGACAATACTGTCATTAAAAAGTAATCAGTTACATTACAGTGTTACTTTCTGATAAAAGTAAGTAGTTAGAGTATTTTTCCATTGCAGAAAATGAAAACTCCTTTCGGACCATAATTTGTTAACCTACGCGGTTTCACCCGGTTGCCGTAGGTCCGGTTCATCATCGAGTTTTGGCGCTGTGATTAGGTTTCCATCTTTCCGCGCGTTGGTCCTTTCATAGTCAAACCGCATAGGTGAGATAGGCGTATAACAGCAGGAATAACAGAGGGGGGCGGGTTATCAGGGGCGGGGCTTGTAGGACGATTTTCACACACACACACACACACACACACACACACACAATAACGGATTGGGAATGACTGCTGTCTGGCTCACGGATTATGTAAATTGTCGGAATAATGGATGAAATTTTTGAACAAGTAACTAATAACTGTGACATGGCTGCTGCATACCGTATGTCCTGATGGTCTGTTTAAAGTATCACCTATGTGAAATTACCACTGTGTGACAAATACTGCCGTAAACGGTATAGAAGCATGTGGATATGGTGTTATGTCCAGACTGATACTATAGACTGGTTATTATAGTAATTTGTACACAATATGAGTTTTATTCAAGCATGATGTTCCAATGCCAGGCAGACATTTTTCAGCACTTCAGCACCCCTAGTGGACAGAAGGTTTATCATTCCAAAAATACATAAGATATGATTACTGTATATGAACAGTGCTGCTCACATAGCTCTGTTTTGCCTCTCTGTTTGATCCTTTTGGTGTCTCATGATGTAAATTCCAGGCAGTAATATGCAGAAACAAAATATGCTCCACATTTGTGGCAAAGATTCCAGATATGTCGAGAATAAGCTTGTGATTTTACCCAAATTTTGAGCTGTGTTTCTGGTTAAAATGTTAACACCCCTAATAGTATTTATTTTATTGCAAGTGCCCTATTTTTATATATTTTCTCTGTATGTTGTAATAATAATAATAATAATAATAATAATAATAATAAAATAATAATAATAATAATAATAATGTATGTTAGCAACTCTAATAAAAAAAATAATAACTCAGTGAATAAAGTCTAAATGTGGTTTCAGGCTAAGCATTGGATCCCATTTGGAAATGTATAATCAGTTCGGTTTCAGTGTTGTTCTTTCGTTTTGTTTTGTTTTCCATGGTTCCATGCAGTGATGTGGTTATAATTTTATAAACTCTTTTTTCTTCTTTAACAGTCAACATGAAAATGAAGGAAATGTTTCTGAGGAGACACATGGGAGAGATTGTACAAAGCATAAGAAATCCAATCCAATTGGCTGATACTCTGTCATCCAAAGAACATATTAATAGTGAAATGTACGCAAGAATCCAAGTCAAGGAAACTATACAACAGAAAACTCGTGAAATTTATGCCTTTCTCAACGCCAAGGGGTTTGAATGCACATACGATTGGTTGATGGAGAACGAGTCAGATTTGTTTATAGAACTGGGTAAGCTTCTTCGGTAGTCTTTTAAACTTTCTTCACTATTACACAACTGCTCATAAATACACATAGAATGTTTCAGTAACATGCATTTTACTTATTGTAGTGATATACATTCCACTTAGTTTGAAGGTTTTGACAGTTTTGCATTTGCTTTACACAGAAAAGAGCGACAGCAAGACTGAAGCACCACAGAGTAAGTTACTGTAATATTTTTTTTATTAAAGGCTAGTATTCACAGGCACACTAATATATTGGTCCAATACTTACATACAAACACTATATTGCCATAAGTATTTGCACTCCTGCCTTCACCTGCATATGAACTTGCGTAACATCCATTCTTCAACCATAGGGTTTAATATGATGTTGGCCCTTTGTAGCTATAACAGCTTCAACTCTTCTGAGAAGGCTTTCCACAAGGTTTAGGAGAGTGTTCATGGGAATTTTGGGGGAGACTGCAAGACAGGCCTTCTCATCTAACATCAGTGTCTGACCTCACAAATGTGCTTCTGGAAGAATGGTCAAAAATCCCCATAAACACACTCCTGAACCTTGTAAAGAGCCTTCCCAGAAGAGTTAAGACTGTTATAACTGCAAAGGGCCAACATCATATTAAACCCTATGGATTAAAAATAAGATGGTACTCAAGTTCATATGCATATGAAGGCAGGTGAGCCAATACTTTTGGCAAAAAATAGTGTACATCTATACAGAAAAAAAAAATTTTGTTCACAAAATGGTTTGACTTGGTCTGAATTCTTAATTTAGAATATTGAAATCGAATGTGCAGGTGATACCTCAGAGGATTCCTGACTGTTTTGTGGTAGAAATAACTAAAGACTAGTAGACTAGTATATTGCCAATATACGGTATTGTATGAATAGTCCTAGTTTTAATTGTCACAACAGTCACAGGTTTTATTTAATAAAATGACTTGCACACACACCATTCAGCAATAAAAAAATGCACTTTATCTAGCAAATTCAATTATTTTACTTTTTTTGTTGCTGTTTGAATTAACAATTTATTTAAAGGTTAAGTAAAATCATTTGAATGTTTTGTTAATCCAGTGCACTCCCCTGCTCATATGTTACACCTATGGTTATGGTTGTTTCCTCTAACAATGAGGCTCTAATACAGGACCTGGGAGCTGGGTGGAGGCTTGGCATGGGGGCTGTGGTTAGGGTGCTGCAACAGGAGGTACTCACACCATGGTATGCAGTAGGGCATGGCAGGAAATAGGGTCTGATTCTGGGTCTGTACGGCTTAATTCTGGATTCTTAGGTCATTAGTTAAAAGACAGGGCTTACGTAAAGGAAGACAGGGCTGTCAGGAAACATCTCTGAATTAACAGAAAGCATGTCTCGCTCAACAGAAAACATCTCTGAGCTAACATGACAAAGAAGATATAGCACAGGGCTAACATGACTAACAGGTTATAGCTCTGGGCTAACACAGATAAGGACTATGTGACAGTGTCAGGTGATTTGGGTGATAGGATGGCTTCTACTAGCCCTGGCAAGATGATATGCATGGATGTTAAATAGCAAAAGCAGAGGTTTCAAGATCACAGAATCTTAAGCAATCTACCAATCAGAAGCTGATTCTGAGTTCATATCTGAGTTCACTCTCCTCCACAATTATGGTCTGTGCATTGGATGGCCATATACTTCATTCTTATAAGACTTATAAGACCTTACTGCCATTGGAGAAACACATTGAGAGTGGCTCTATTTTCCTCCACCCCATCATCCTTAGGACCAGCTCGACACAACCCTCACCTGATTTGGCCTAGTGGGAAAGTTCTTGCTTGGGCGGCAACTTGTTAGACCTCTCCTACCTTCGCCACCACCCAGAGTTCTGTAAACTCACACTCTGATTTTAATTCTGTCCTATCCTGTTCTAATGATTTAATTCACATTTTCAAAAGACCAACTCTTACATCCCACAGACTGTATGACTGCACAATAGATCACCTCCCAGCAACTACACCTCCTCCTGGGCGACTTTAACACTTTTCTGCACCAGAAAGAATCACCAAAGAGAAATACATTAAGGAATCACTAGTTGGAGGTCTGATCTGTACTTCTTCCTCAGCCGGGGTAGGATTTTTCTTTGTCAAGAAGAAGGATAAGTCTCTCTTCCCATGTATTGACTTATCTGGGCCTCAATGCCATTGCTGGTAAGAACCGCTACCCATTAACACTAATGTCAAGCTCAAAGGTGTTATCATCTTCTCCAGGCTGTGGATATCATCTACTGCGTATCCGCAAAGGAGATGAGTAGACGGCCTTCAACATACAGTACTAACTTGCCACTAAGAATATTTGGTGATGGCAGTCAGGCTGAACTTGGTAAATAACATTTCAAGAGATGTGCTGAATCACTATGTGTTCGTGTACCTAGATGATATCTTGAGTTTCCAAAGCCATAAAGGATCTTCTCATTCCACAGCAGTGCACATCAACAATCTATTTTTACATGACACTGTTTGTTCCTAAGTCCTGTCCTGTTGTCATAACTTGAAAGTTTTCTGCCATCCTGGTTTTTCACACGGGCTATCCATTGTACATCAATGATTCCACAGGGCCGACCCTCACCAAGGTTGTGCCCTAATTTTTTCAGACCATTTCCGATCTCCAAGGTGCTCAACCTGGTGGCAATCTGCCTGAAACTTCCCAAGGTCTTATAAATCCAGCCTACATCGAATCAGTCTGGGCTGGTTCGCTATTGCAGTCTACTTTCCAAACAATAGTTATTGCAATCCCTTAGTTTCTCACATCATTTCCTTTACTTGTATTGAATCTAAACTCTTAAAAGTTTCTAAAACCCTGTTTGTGTTGTGTCCAAGTAAAATGCTAGGCTTCTGATGCCACTGGCGTCCAGTCAATGACCTGAGAATGAGGTGTGTTTTAAAGCTAATTCAACTTATAAAAGACTCAAACAGTGTCAGGATGCTATTCACACAAAACATCAAATTAGAGATCTTAGAAGACCATTGATTAAGAGTTGTTAATTTGAATGTAACAGGCAAGGTTTGCAGACTAATCTCAAAAAGTTTAGATGTCCATTAGACGTGGCCACCCAGCCAAGATTACTCACAACACAGAATGGCGAATGAAGTCAAAAGAACCTTAAAGTGACAGCTAAAGTTCCATATGGAAAACCTACCATATGGAAGTTCCAAACCATATGGAAAACATTGAAAAGACATGGTATCCACGGCAGGACACCCCAGAGGAAGCCACTGCTCTTCAAAAATATCTGAAGTTTGGTAGAGACGACTTTGACACTCCATAACACTACTGGGAAAATGACCCTATACAATGCCTTTAAAGACACAAAAGCAGCCCAGTAAGACCTCAACCCAACAGGCAGTTCTGTAATGAAGAATAGACCAAATCTCTTCCTGAACATTGTGCAGGTCTAATCCAGTTACAGGAAGTGCTAGCTTGGGGTTTTTGCTGCCAAAGGTGTTACATGTCTGTAGTTACATCTCAGGTCTCAATGCTGATGTCACAATTTTATTAAGAAATCACAGTGGACGCTACTGAATTTTGAATACAACACATTGTGTTTCGTGTTGTTTAGATGTTTCATGTAGATGTTTCATGTTTTTTTTATATTTTATTTGCACTTTGTAAACTTACAGGAAAAAGAATCAAACTTGAAAATGAGGACGAAACAGATACTACAGAATTTCCAGGTAAGTTAAAAAGCTGGATTTCTGGTTAAAAAAAAAAACAATATGCTGTGGCACGTTTTTTGTTGCTGCAGCTAGTATAATTCTAAGGAAGTGCATCATTCTACAAGGATTGTTTAAGCCTCATGACTAAAATTGCCTTATATGAATCAAAGTTAGCATATGAAGGCATATAAAGTCTCTGTTATGTTAAAAGTCTACATCTAAATGTACTCACATTGCGTTCTTGGGTAGAAGTTAGGAATAATGGTAATGATCTAAAACAAGGATATATTAGCAAGCTAACCGGGCAGTAATGTATACATTGGTATGCCAGGATCTACCACAGGGTTTTTAGTAAGTTAAATTGTTGTAAAACAAGGGCAAAATAAAGTATTTATAATCTAAATTGGTTGTTAAATAAATAATGATTTATATAATTATTTATTTATATAAATGATCTATTTTACACAATAAATCAAAATGACTTTATTGACATTAGCTTTGTCTGAATTTGAAGCAGATCTAAAGATGGTATGCACATTCGCCAAACTGGAAAAATGGGTGTCTACACCAGAAATCAGCCAAAAGCTGATCAGTGACCTGGAGAGAAAACTTGACAAGGATGGCATGGCAGATTTGGAAAAGAGATTAAAGGACAAAGAACCAAAAACTGTTTTAAGCTTCAGTGTTCACAATATTGATGAGATCAGGAGAAATAGGGAGCTTGAAAAATATCTCAATACAACAAAGGCCACAATTCCTAAACTGACATATGGCATGTTTTTTAAGAAACATTGTTCTGGTTCATTGGAAAATAAAAATCAAAGCTGCAGTGATTATGTAGATTTAAGCAGCCATGATTATGTGGCTGTGGACATGCAGGATACATATACTGATAAAGAACAATGTCAAAGATCAAATGTTTCAGTGCATGAAGAAATGACAATGCACCAAAATGAGCAAATCACCAAAAACCAAACACCAATCGAAGACAGGTGTGAAATCACAAACATGAAGGAAATCACCAAAAATGGCAAAAAAGAAACACCACTAAAAGATAAAATTGGAAACATATTCATGCAAGAAATAGATGAGGAATCCAAGAAATCAAATACCCAATTAAATCAAAATGTATTGATGCACCAAAATGAGAAAAACACCTGTAAAGAAGCACCATTAGAAGATAGACTTGGAAGCACAGATATAAAGGATGCAGATATTAAAGAGATTAATGATAAACCTCAAATATCAAATGCCCCTGATGTTCCACCACATAAAGGTATGTATCTGTGGCAAAATGAGCCAACCACTAAAATAGAAACACCCCTAGAAGATAACCTTGGAAGCACAGTCATACCGGATAAGAACCCTTATGAGGCAGATGATAAACCTGAAAGATCAAGTGTCCCATGGGATGAAAATGAATTGCTCTACCAAAATGAGCAAATCAACAGTAAAGAAGCACCATTAGACATTGGTTATATAAATGAGAAACCACAAAGAGTATGTTTTCCAAATGTCCCAAGGCATGAAGATGAATCTTTCGACAAAAATGTGAAATTGACCAAAAAAGAAACACCTCTAGAAAATACACTGGAAAGCAAGATCATGCAGAACGCACATATTGAGAAGATGGATCAACCACAAAAATCTAATTTTCAAAATGTTTGGAAGCACGAATATATATATTTGCACAAAAATGAACAAATCATCAGAAGTGAAATACAACAACAAGACAAGGTTGAAAGTATAAACTTGCAGGATACACGCATTGATGAGACAAATGATGAATCTAAAAATTCAATTGTGGCAAAGAATGAAGATGTATTTGATCAAAATGAGCAAATCACCAGTAAAAAAGCACCATTAGAAGATGGACAGAAAAGCACAGATACGCAGGATGCAGCTATTGAGGAGATGAATGATGAACCTCAAAAAACAGATGTCCCTCATGTTGTACCAGATAGAAGTATATATCTGTGCCAAAATGAGCCAATCACCAAAATAAAAACATCAGTAGAAAAAATGAACAAATCCGATATTCAACCACCATATACAACCACAGACATGGAGGAAATGCACATGGACGAGATGGATGTGCAGTCTCAAAGATCTAATATTTCCGTGCATGAAGATGTGGCAATGCACCACAATGAGTCACCCACCAAAAACAAAACACCACTAGAAGATAAACTTGGAATCATAGTCATGAAAGATACACACGTTGTTGAGACACGTAATGAACCTAAAACATCAAGTGTCCCAAGGAGGGAAGATGGATTGCTATATGGAAATGAGCAAATCACAAGTAAGGAAGCACTATTAGAAGATAAGCTTGAAAGCATGGATGTGCAAGATATAGATGAAAAATCACAAGGAGTATGTTTTTCGAATTTCCCAAGGCATGAAGATGTATCTTTGGACAAAAATGTGAAATTAACCAAAAAAGAAAGACCACTAGAAAATACACAGGGAAGCAGGGACATGCAGAATACACACACTGAGAAGATGGATGATGAACCACAAAAGTCAAATGTTTCAAATGTTTGGAAGCACGAATATATATCTTTGCAAAAAAATGAGCAAATAATCAAAAAAGAAAAACAAGAAACACAGGAGGCAAATAAAAGATTGAATGTCCCAATCAGAGAATACGTAATGTTGAATGAAAATGAGCAAATCACCATTAAGGAAGCAACTTTAGAAGATGGACTTGAAAGCACAGATATGCAGGATGCAGACATTGGGCAGATGAGTGACAAACCACAAAAATCAAATGTCCCTTATGTACTAACACACAGCACTTCAGAGCCAATTACCAGAACAGAAACACCAGTAGAAAACAGACCTACAAGCAAAGACATTGATGTGCAGTCCCAAAGATCTAATGTTTCAATGCATGACGATGTGGCAATGCACCGCAATGAGTCACCTGCCAAAAGCAAATCACCACTAGAAGATAAACTTGGAAGCACAGTCATGAAAGAAACACACATTGATGAGACAGATGAAAAACCTAAAACATCATGCGTTCCAAGGAAGGAGGATGGGTTGCTGTATGAAAATGAGCGAATCACCAGTAAAGAGGCGCAATTAGAAAATGAGTTTGAAAGCATGGATGTGCAAGATATAAATGAGAAACCACAAAGTGTATGTTTTCCAAATGTCCCAAGGCATGAAGATGAATCTTTGGACAAAAATGAAACATTCTCCAAAAAACATCCACCACTAGAAAGTACACTGGGAAGCAGGAACATGAAGGACGCACACATTGATGAGATAAATGATATAGATGAGGAACCTCAAAGATCAAATGTTGCTAACATGTCAAGCCATGGAGATATATATCTGTGTCAAAATGACCAATTTACCCACAAACTTACACCAGTAGTAGATGGAAGTGGAAGTATAGACAAGAAGGAAATGCTGATTGATAAGATGGACGAGGAGCCTTTAAGATCAAATATTCCAATGTTTACTGCATGTCTGCCCCAAACTGAGTCAATCATCAACTCCAAAATGCCACCACAGGACAGGTGTGAGAACGTGAACATGCAGCCAAGTGAACCAGCTGTTACGCTGGTAAACCCTGAGCCTCTTTCTTCAAAACCCCTGCAGCAGAACAATCCAGGTCCAGCACTGGAGAATACACAAATAATTGAGACAGAGTTCTGGGCACAAAATAGGGACAAAGCCACGCAAGCTCGAAACAAGGATTTGAAAGCTCAGAATGATGCTATGGGAAAAAAGGAAAATTTAAAACAACAGAGGGAACAGAAGAGAAAAGAAAGGGATGAACTGATTTGTAACTGGGCAGAGAGCCAATGCAATGACCATAAAGAAATAAAAAACATACTCGACAATATTTCCATCATAAACATGGCAGAACACAATGAATATCCGTGCTTTACTGCTGAAAATGTCATGGT
>JAOVVA010109820.1:0-11617 GCA_028565275.1 Leiocassis micropogon | reverse complement strand
AACATTATTGTTGAAATACACAGTCCTGAAAAAGGGGCGTTTCTTTTTTTGCTGAGTATATATATATATATATATAGAGAGAGAGAGAGAGAGAGGTTAAAGCTACAAATAAGATGATCAGCTTTAATTTAATCAGTGATATTATTATTTCATATATATATACAGTATATGTGTGTGTGTGTGTGTGGTCCGATGCCGTGAAGTGTTCAGAGCTCTACACTGGGGTGACAAACAACCTGTACATGGGAGGCTGTACAACAGACAGCAACACTGAACCTTCATGTGAGGGACAAAGGTAATTGTTTTGTGATTCACTATTTTATCTAGAAGACAGTGAATCCCAAACAAATGATTTTAGCTGGCTCAATGATTTGTGGGTCACAAATGTATAATCCGCAGAAGGAGCAAAATAACGTTTTTTTCCCAGTGAGCTTAAACGCATCACGTGACACATGTTTGCTTTGCGCATGCGGGTCACTTTAGGCGCGTGATCTGGTCAGACTGATGTCAGATATAGGTCACACTGGAAACAGTACGAACAGAAATGCGATTTGGGCCACTTTTACCTGCTTTTGTGAACATTACTTGACTTCTGTTACAGTAAGTCTACGGACGTTAAGCAGGTGCTCTGTTTAATAAGGCAGCCCGTCTCGCGCATCCCTCCCACACTTTAAAGCCCCCCTCCCTGTCTTTCTGCCCTCCCTTTCCACCACAAAGCCTTTCCCACATAACAGCCTCGCCACTGAAATAAGACATTCGCGTCTGCTGCTAAGTGGAGTAATCAGTATGGTTCCTCACAGCGCTGTTTCTCCTCCCTCTGGTGAGAGAGACTGGAGCGGGTGCTCCGTGTGCACTTGAGCCTCGCGCGCGGAACGAGCTGTGTGTCTGAGCAGGAGTGATGCACGCGCTAGGAAGATGAAATGCTTCTCCCGGTACCTGCCTTACCTCTTCCGTCCTCCGAGCAGCATCCTGTCCTCCAGCTGTCACACTGAAGGTAACAACTCAACAACAGTAAAATGGGTACACATCAAGCTGTGTGCGTGAGTGCATGTGTGTGCGCGTGTGTGTGCGCGTGCATGTGCGAGACAGAGTGAGAAGGATCAGATTGTTCTGCAAGCAGTGTGTGCTATTTTGCCTGTGTGTGCAGCTAGCTAGCTGGGTTTTTCTATACACAGCCCAAGTGTGAGAAAGCGAACTGCACGACTTTATCAGCAATCAGATTACAGTACATAGTGATATAAAGATCTCCAGCGTCATGCATTTCTCTTCTTCATTACATGAACTTATATTCATGATGTCTAAACATGTAATGTTGATGGAGCACACATACCAATTACACTACCTAATACTGTTTAAACTAAACACACAGACACATAGATAATTGACTAATTAGAATAGCTGCAGCATTCAAATAGAGCTGAACATACAGTAAGTAGAGATCAATATGTTTGGCTAAAATGAAACACATTGTATCATTTACAAGTGTGCTAAAAATCCAGCTGTCTCATACACGTACTTCTTTCAAAATTCAATGCATAAGATTTAAGGCAAAGCACATGAAAGATCAACATTTGACAATCAGCACAATTTAAACATTGGTGAAATTACATATCTTGAATAGAATGAAAAGCTGACATGCAAATGTTTGTTTTTGTAGTTTTCCAGACGTTATGAAGTAGAAAGATATGTTAAGAAGAATGAACAAAAATAATTTAATCAGTCTGCTAGAGTTTAGATATGCAAGAATCAAGTGAAGCAGAAGTTACAGCTGACAGGATTTGAATTTTTCTAAGAATATGAAAGAAGTTAGAAGCAGCTAGGCAAAGCATTAGATTTTTCTTTTTTTTTTTTTTTTAAGAAAAGACTTATTTAAAAGGGAAAATAGAATCTCTTGATGTGATGTATTTGTTGATGTATCTGATGATGTGGTGATGTTTTTTTTTTTTACTATTAATGTATTAAACATATTGTATTTGGCCAGCTTTCTTAGATAACAATAAAGGAACATTGGTCAACCCTGACACGCTAAATGGATTGTTGCTATAAATAAAATGTTTTGTCATCTTAATTTTATCATAAGATGCAAACATTTGCAGCCAATTATAAATAGCTGATAAAAGATAGATTTGTTACATAGATCCTAATGAATAATTATTACATCAGGGTAGTGGTGGTTCAAACGGTTAAGGCTCTGGTTTACTCACCATGAGGTTGGGGGTTCAAGCCACAGCATCGCCAAGTTGCCACCGTTGAGCCCTTGAGCAAGATCCCAGTCTGCACCAGGAGCACTGTATCCCAACTGAGCCTGCGCTCTGACCCCAGCTTCCTAACTGGAACTAATAAAAATTTTTAGCTATAAAGTTAGATAAGTAATTTCTTATTATTTATAAATAAAAAGTATAATTTTTAACATTGTATTTTCACACATACTGCACACATACACACACACACACACACACACACATACATATATATATATATATATATATATATATATATATATATATATACATATACTGTACAGTACTGTATATACACACACACAATGTCTGGCCAAAAGAAGTTGTAATTTTAGGGTCAAATTAATGTGCTGTATCAAACCAGGGAAGAGGTGAAGATGAGGAGATTAGAAATTAATGAAACTGGGTTAATGTGTTCACGTTATAAAGACCTGTAATAACTGAACCGTCAACTTTGTGGAAGGAAAGTGGTTGGAAAATAATATGAAAACCACTTGTTGGTGAAACTAATCAGAAAAAAAAGACTTCAGGTTGCTAGGGAGCATAAAGATTGGACTTTGGAGATGGAGCTGGGACGAAAAAGGTCATGTGGGTCTGATGAGTTTTGGTTGACCCTATTTCAGATCGATAGGTGCATCAGGGTTAGAAGAGAAGCGCAACAAGCGATGCACCCATCATGCATAGTATGCACAAACGTACAAACCTCTAGAGGCAGCGTTATGATCTGAGGTTGCATCAGTTGGTCAGGTCCAGAATCAGCAATGTTATGGGGCAATAAAATTAAGTCTGGTGGTGACCTGAATGTACTGATTGATCTCTGATGGCACAGGCCTGTTCCAGGACTCAAATTGTGAAAGAGTGGTTCTGGGAGATGAAGGCCGGCTGAAGTAAATTTTAAAGCTTTATAAATACTTTGAGGTGGCACGGTGGTATAGTGGTTAGCACTATCGCCTTGCACCTCCAGGGTCCGGGTTCGATTCCTGTCTTTGTTTGCATGAAGTTTGCATGTTCTCCCCGTGTTTGGTGGGTTTCCTCCAGTTTCCTCCCACAGTCCAAAGACCTGTAGATTAGGCTAATTGGTGTTCCCAAATTGCTTGTAGTGTATGAATGAGTGTGTGTATGTTTGCCCTGCAATGGATTGGCACTCTGTTCAGGGTGTCCGCCCCCTCGTGCCCTAAGTCTCCTGGGATAGGCTCCAGACCCCATGTGACCATGAATACAGGATAAAGCGGTATAGACGATGAGTGAGTAAATATACTCCTCACTCTCGGCAGACACAGTCTCTAGTTGCAAAGCACTCTGAAAAGTAAAAGAATTGATGCCCATGAAGCAGGAAAAATCTATAAGAACTCAACAAAGCATTTTTAGGTAGCTGTTTCCTCAGTTTGAAATGTAATTAAGAAATAGCACTTAACAGGAATGGTGGAGATCAAGTTAATATCTTTCAGAGAAAGCTGGTAGGTTTGCTAGGCACGTAATGCAGAATTCTTATATTACTGCAACAAACCTTCAAGAAGATTTAGCAGACTCTGCAGTGAAGGGGCTCTGTTCTACTGTGCAGCGACACCTGCACAGACATGACCTTCCTGGGAGAGTCATCAGAGGAAAACCAAGAGATCACAAAATTCAGCAAAAACAAGTCTGATGAAGTCCTGCACTGATGAAAAAAAAATTGGCACAAGTAACAAATGTACGTTTGAAGAAAAAAATATGCAGAATTAGATAAAAATAAAACTCCCCCAACTGTTGGGCTTGCGGTGCACTCAGTAGCAATGGGAACATTTCACCGGTAGGTTAAAGAAATACACGCACACACATTTATATATATATATATATATATATATATATATTAAAAAAAATTTCTTATGGGAAGCTATAAATGAAATAATCTAAAGTTTAATAAAACAAAATAAATAAAAAAGAATAAAAAATTATACATAAAAAGAAATACATGCACACACAAACATTTGTATATATCAGTATCAGTATCACTCTCGAGGTTGTGCTGTATTGCTGGATATAGAACGGCTGTGGTGCCTATGACTGCATCACATGTTATGTATGTATATGTATAGTATAATGTATACAGTATACTGTACATATACATACATCACATGAGCAAGAGTGCTGTACTTGCTTAATTAAAAAGCAACTTGGAAGAAATATCCTGCTGATTGTGGTCAGGTTGAAGACTGGTTTTGCAACTGTAGCTGTAGATGCTTCATTTCTTGGCTTGTTTCCTTCCAGTGCTATTGGTCCGTCGGCCTCCGCCTCCTGCTCAGACACGATCGATCAGCTCATAAAGGCTCTGGTTTCAGTTACTGCTGTAACTTTGTTTTGATGCCAGCCTGCTGTCTGGAAGCTTTAGGCTTTATGCGATGAGAGTGGGTGGGCTGGTTTTCCTGGCCTAGAATGAGTTCTGTAGGCACATAATACACATAATGCAGCCATGCAGTGTGGTTGGTGTCGATCATTGATTTTTCTTTGCCAGGGGATGGGATGTTGGGAAGTAGGGGGAGAAAAAGAAATGGGGAGAGAGAGGGAAAGTGAAGTAGACATAGATCAGAGCTTACTTCTTAGGTCTTGTATTGCTAGGCTGATAAAAACAGCAAGCAAGCTTTGACAGAAGTAAAGGTTATAAAATTACCACATGAGTGTTTTTTGTTCTCTCTGTTGCACCACAAAGATCTAGCCTTAAATCAATTCTACACTAGAGGAAGCGCCTTCGCTGGATTCTGAGTCACTGTTGTAACAATATTCATATGGAGATTGTAAGAACCCGTGCGTGTTATTAACAGACCTCCTCAAGAGCTCAGGAGTAAATAACTTGGTTGAATTTTAATGGTGCAAACTTTATGCTTTTGGATTGTCTGTCTGTCTCTTTGTCTGTCCATTTATTTATCTCTCTGTCAATCCAAAATTTTCATTAACATGTTATTGAACTACCATGCTAATGACGTGCTTAGATTTTGTAATTGATTCAAATATATCAAGGTCATAGCAAGGCCAAATGTCTGAAATAATTCTTATGAAGGGTTTCTTTCCTATTCAAAGTATATTTTAAGGGTCTTTCTGGCATTGAAATTACAAAGAAATTACATGCATGATGTCACACAACCACCCACTTTTAGTAAACCTGTAGGAATTATCACCATCTTAAGGGTTCAGTGCAGCATCTCTTTAATGCATTACTCTTTTCATCTTAAAAATGTGTATACTCTGGTTAAAAACCACTGGGTTCCAAAATGTCAACTGCAATAATACCTGATGTGTTAAAGATCAATAACTAGCTCCAAGCCTTTTTTTATTTACATTTTTTAATCAATGCTATTGTCGAGTAGCTGCATTGTGGATCTTAGAGTCCAACTTGGAGTTTTGTTGTCTTCTTTTAGAGGTTGACATGGAGAGGGCAAATCAAAGCACATAAAGCAAGAGTTATAAAGGTGCTGGGGGTTGAGTGTGGTAACATTTGTAGATTAGGATTGTTGCATTTCTCGTTTATAGGTAACATCATTTATTTCCTGCAGTATTCTGAATAAACGTATGCATCTGTGTGTAAGCTTTCTGCACCCTACTGTTACGCACAGGTTCCTGGTGGAAAGCCATACTCAATCTTGGGTCATAAAATGACATTTCTCCCACCGTCTGTCCACAAATCTGTTGGTGGGCCATTTGCTTTAGGTTTTGGTGAGCTTGGTCTCATACTTGCTCACTCCTCTTTATTTATGAGCGGGTTATAAGCAGTTGGAAGAATATTGATGTACTCCAAAGATGACACATATAGAGAGGAGGAAGTGTCCTCCCAGATAAAATGTATTTACTAAAATTAATAAAACATACATTTTTGTAAAAAAATAAAAAAATTTAAAAAAAAGAGCGAAAGAAAAATAATGTACATCCAAAGCTGCTTGACTTAAAAACATCAGCAGGCTATGGCAGAACAGCTCAGCTTTCAACTTCACCATTGATATGTGGACTAGCAGTGTGTTTAAATATACAGTGGATTAATGAGGAGATGAATCTACAGAGATGAGCTCTACAGTAGACAGGTTTTAGGGTTCACACACTAGCAAAGCAACAGCAGATGCGTTTGTTGATATGCTTTAGATTTAGGGAATTCTGAAAAATTCTCTTCACATTGTAATTTTTGGGCAACACTAGGTACTGGTATTAGGACTCAGTATTGGCCAGTTCTCAAATAGAAGTACTTGTACATGTATTTGTTCTGGCAAACAAATAAGTGGTGATGGTGCATCCTGTACAGTTGTTTGCTTCCAAGTTTCAGGGAGGCTCACATATACAGTAAGTGTCCAACTTTCGGTTATATTTGGTAAAATATGTATTGTGAATATTGTCACATGAAGCTAGTACAATATGTATTAACTATAACTGAGTAAAAGCATTTAAATTGAGCAGAATCATTTTATAATTTTTTTTATTTGCTCATGTAACAATTATTTTCACTTGCTAAAATTTTATCAACAAACCAACCAACAAATTATCAGCAGGATGCCATGCATATCCTTTGTGAAGGGAGTAGATGGGAGAAGATTCCGTGTGATTCAGTGACCGTATAGTTTCAAACTGATTTATTGATGTAAATGTAGGCATTTGTGGTAATAGATGAGGATATGTGCTGTACAAACGAGAACTGTTCCAAGGCTTAATAGGGAGAGAGTGATGTTGAAAAATGAAGAAAACACGTTTGTAGTCATTGTATAGCCTGGCTCACTCTTGGTCTTTCTAACACTCCAGCATATACCGATTTTTGTTTTAATGTAAATATATATTTTAGGTTTATATCAAATTAAATAATTCCTTTCTTGTGTTTTCAACCTTTAAAAACAATGCATTGACTGGACTTTTGAACATTAGTGCAGCAGTTGTCTTGGATCTTTTGAAGTAGTTCCAGCCCTGAGATTATTGAATAAACTCTATCTGCCTTTTAAAGGCTGACTAACCTAATAAGTTTACTACAACCACAATGATTTGCTTAAATCTTTTTAAAAAATTTTTTAATGTAATATCCTACTGTACCACGTGCTAGGTAGGAAGTCATTAGGTTTCGGTCACACACAGGTTGTGCCTGATGTATGGCAGGTGAGTTTCAAAAACCTTTTCTTGCGCATTATAGGATATTATTTGTTTTTTATAAGATATCTGCACTATCATTGAGAAGTTGAGGATTTCTCACAGGCAAAGTGAGTAAAGCAAACCAACTGACCCATAGTTCGGTTTGGAAATGCGCGGCATTACTCCATGCATGTGAATGTAAAGCGCCAACATTGGATTGAACAGTGTGAATTCAGCTGAAGGATGATAGAATGGAACAAACTTAATTTGCCAGCAAACACAGTTTTATGCCATTGGAAGATGTTTGGGAAATATTTGCATAATTAGCTTTTTGAGATTTTTTTAGCATCAGCACCATAAGAAAGCCATTGTGATGAAAAGTGGCATTATAAAATAAATTGGCCTTTGGGGGAAACCATCATGAGATAAAACCTGACTTTGACTAATTACCTTACAAAATAAAAACTACTGACATTAAATAAAAGGCCTCCGCAATAATCTCTGATATTATTAAAATATTTCTGAATAATAAACAGATTTTAACCACTCACTCACCCATCGTCTATACCTCTTTATCCTGTATTCAGGGTCGCGGGGGGCCTGGAGCCTATCCCAGGAGACTTGGGGCATGAGGCGGGGTACACCCTGGACAGGGTGCCAGTTCATCACAGGGCACACACACTATCACACACTCATTCACACGCTACAATTTGGAAAGGTTAATTAGCTTAATCTACATGTCTTTGGACTGTGAGGGGAAACCAGAGTACCCGGAGGAAACCCACAAAGCACAGGGAGAACATGCAAACTCCACGCACACAGACACAGAGGCAGGAGTCTAACCCTTGACCCTGGAGATGTTAGGCCAAAGTGTTCCACTTCGCCACTGTGACACATATTATAATAATAAAAAAAAAAATTTATGTGCTGCTGCCACTTAATTAACTAATCAGATAATAAATGAACAAGAAATGTACAGTGCATCTCAAAAAATTATTTATACTGTATAAATAGTAATTTACTCAAGCTCAAAATGAAATATTATTTAGTTGGTGAACCTGGAGGTGCAAGGCGACAATGCTAAGCTCTAAGCCACCGTGCATCCCGCAGATGTTAATGCAGGATAAAAAACATTTAATAATAATAAACTAAAATTTTAAATAATGTTTGATTGTGCCACAATTTCACGGTCAATTTTTTATATGTATCTGTTTTAATATGATTATTTCTTTCATAAGAGCTGGAGGAGAGTCTTCAATAAATTGCCACCCTTTTTTCTCTGTAAATGTCAAGAACCCTAGTAAACCTGAAGCATTTTAAAAGGAGGAATTTAAAGAAGAAAAGAAAACACAAACTATGTGTTTTTCTCTTTTTTTTTGCATGTACACATGCATGTGTGGACCCACGTGACTGTCCAAAATGATCCAAAGGTGAATTTTGCATAATCGGTCCCTTTTAAGTATTAGACCATTTTTTGGCTTTGTGGAATTTGTTGTACAGTACAGCCTGATTGATTGATTCATCATTAATGATGTCACAGAAATCATGCTGATAAAGCGCCAGTTTTGTGATTTTCCAAGTGTGGCTCTGTCTGAGTGCAGGACCGCCAGATGGTTTCCTTCTAGAACTAATGGAGTGTTCTGGTTGGCTTGTTTCTTTAATGAGTACCATGTTGCCACCTTTTGACTGTGCCTGTACCCTCATACGAACAGCCTATAAAGGATGCTGCCACTGTATGTGACACTAGTCTATGTGGCCATTCTTGTAAACCTGACTGACCGCTCACTCATACTGCTTTACTTCCTTTTATATTCGACAGCCAGGGACGTTTTCTTCTAAAATAGTGGCACCATGTATCAGTGCTTATACAGGCATATGTCTGATCTTTTTGTCTGTCAATTTGTGACACATCAAGAGAAATTAAAGCATAATGTATATGCAAATGCAGTGCATTATAATTTGAATGCCCCAGTGATCTGTTCATCTGGTGCATAGCAGGCACTGAGAGACATCAGAGCTGTATTTTCACGTCCTGTGAGCGACGCTTCACATGTCGCTGATGGTCTTATGCTGCAGTTACAGCCCTTCTTTCCTGACTCAAAAATTTATGTGACAAAACAATTTGGCTGGCGATCATGTTTTACATCCAACTCCACCGGCTTGCCAGAATACACCATCAATTCAGTTCAGTTACCAAGCTCATAACATTGCTTTAAATGACCTCCTCCAAAAATGACCGCATATCAAATATAATTAGGAAATCAGGACTCACCTTAACAACGTGAGAACAGGAAACGAAACAACCGTAATGTAGCAGGACTCTTTCATAGGCTATATACTTCAATTCAATTCAATAACATTTTATTTGTATAACGTTTTTAAAAGTCGTCATTGTCGCTAAGCAGCTGTACACAGTCGAAAGAAATTATGAAAACTTGTATGAAATGTGAATGTATATGAATCAAAATGATCAGATTGTCCCTGATGAGCAAGCCGAGGTCAACGGTGGCAAGGAAAAACTCCCTGAGATGTCAATAGGAAGAAACCTTGAGAAGAACCGGACTCAACAGGGAATCTTCCTCATTTGGGTGATAACACATACTGTAGCAGGGATTGATCTGCAGTCATACCGTGTGTTAGGCAGCTACACGTTCAATATAACAGTTGATGTCTTTAAGTTAATATGGAGTCCAGTTTGTTACTGGCGATAAACATCACCAACTCCACTGGTTCTAAAAGGACACTGGCCTTGTGATCCAGAATAAATTGCAGTAGAACAGGAATTTATGATAATTATAGTGATGTTTTTAAATGCCAGACGATCAGAAATGCCAATCTACATAAGTGACATCACTTAGCGAGTAGGCTTTTAGAGTGTTGTCTGGAGATTTCTTTTTTCTTTTTCTTTTACATCCAAAAAACTGCTTGCATTATTAAATCTAATGTGAACTGAGCAGAGCCATTTTCTTTACACTACAATAGGTATTTTATATGCAACAGAATTGCAGAAGGAATTACATACATTCAAATACACATTAAAACAAAGCAGCGATGTGGATGTACAGAACAACACAAACTAACTGTAGACACACCCTACAGTCAATTCGGAAAGTCCATTCAGTACTGTATACTCTACATGTCTTTGGACTGTGCTAGGAAACCAGACTACATGAAAGAAACTCACAGAACAGACAGACTTCTTACATACAGACCAGAGGTGACATTCGAACTCCCAACTCTAGAGATTCAATGTGACATCGCTAACCACAACTTTTTCAATTTTAGATGTTCAGTTATTGCATCATTCTGTGGTACCATGTTGTGACAAGGCAACACAACTCGACAGATCACTGGAAGAACACGGCGCTTAAAACCAACCGTTTCTAGTTGTTTGTGTTTATTTAAATGCATCGAGTGGATTGATTGGCGAACATGAATCCAGTGGCATTTATCTTTGTGGTTGTACACATCAGAGCCAAAATTGTATACTGAGATTTTTGTCAAATAATTGTATATGTTGATCGTCCATTGTATGCATTTATGAGGTGCATTGTACACATTAATATAACCCATAGCAGACAGGACTTGAACTGGGGTTCAAAGAGTCAAGAAACGTGACACTTTCCCCTAACAGTATTATTTAATCTTTAGCCTCCAAAGCCAATGGAAGCCATGAATTAGACATAAAATAACCTGTTTAGAGCATGTGCATAAACTTGGGTTGCAAGTAAATAGTGGAAATGTAATGTCTGTATTTAACCTTTAGGGGGTGCTGCAGCATAAGAGCAGAATACTACTGATGAATATGGGTGGGTTTATTTTTTTGTCTCCTTGCTCTGCTGTGCTTTAACACAACTAAGCTCCTGTGTGTGTGTCCGTGTGTGTCCGTGTGTGTTTATGGGGCTGACTGCATTAAGGAAACTTTGTTGCTTCTGTATGTACGGTATGTCTGGTGTTGTCACTGGATGATAATTCAGAGAGAAGAACTATCTCTAAAGACTGAAATCAGCACAGTGCTGTATACAGTATGTACGCTCTGAATATGAAGTAAAACCCATTTCACTCATTGTGTGTGTGAACTGCCTTTTAATTAAACTGAGGACTGTGTTCAGTTTTACATACACTATAGTTTTATTTTCTTAATTTCTTTGGATAAATCCGTGGTTCTCAAAGTGTGTGGCGCCCCACTAGTGGGGAATACAGACATGACAGGTGGGGCAATGAACGGGAGGGAATTAGTGGAAAATAATAGGAATGTACCTATTCTAATTCATGCTTTTCTTTATTGACAATAAAGATCGGAC
>JAOVVA010109689.1:0-11622 GCA_028565275.1 Leiocassis micropogon | reverse complement strand
TACTATAAAAAATAAGTAGACCTGAATAACTCAATTTAGTACAATGATACATAAAATTGAGTAAATGTAATAAAAATCACAAGTTAATGCAATGGTTACTCTAAGTGGAAATGAGTAAAACAATGACTAGATATAATTGAAATGCAAGGTAGAAGAAACTGAAAACTAAACTATTATTTAACAAACAAATGTAATACGTTTGCTAGATATTTTAACTGAATTTAATTCATCCTGCTCTATCACAGAATTAATATGTTACACTTACTTAATTTTTTAAACTATATTTACCCTTCACTCAAAGAGTATTTTAAGTCAAGTCAATGTATCTAATGACACCAAATTATAAACAAAGATACAATACACACATTACAATTTATTTAAACATAAGACATGAAGTCTAAACTCAACCTGGTTTACTTTGCAAATGCTATGTAACAAGATCATAAAAACAGTGAGCCGAATTGATCTTATTAGCAAACAATCTCTCAAACAATACATCTGCCACAAACATTATACATTATACTGTACAGTTATTATATGGAAAGTAGTCTTTTGTATTAGAATCTAATACAAAATGTGAGTCACACATTTTATATCTGAAAGATTGCGCACCTTCACACTCTTCAGTTTCCTGAAAACTGTGGGATCTACACAAATATATGTGATCTATACAAATGTGACTGTTATTATGAAGGCTAGCAGGCTGGTAAAATAGTACTTCCATTCAAATACATACTTTTGGGACTAATTTACATCATCATACTGTTCTATGACTGGTGTTCAAGTCAAAGCAGGACTTTTTATTTTAATTGATTTTAATTATCTGGAATAATAACGTAAAACCGATTTAATTCTGACAATTACAGAGGACTTCAAGCACAGTACAGTGATGAGACTCTTACCCACAGTAAAACATATGAATGGTGCAAACCTTTTAAAGAAGCCTGTCTGTGAATGACGATCCTGGCAGACGTAGCTCAGATCCCACTGCAGTCATTCCAGTGAACATTCCAGTGGAATATTTGGAGATTTAATCACCGAAGGCATTTTGTTCATGCAGAACAAGACATATATAAAGAGAAATATACATTGAGAGAAAATTTAAGGAAGCTTTTAGTGTGTTCTGTTATTCTGCACAATCAGCAGTTCCACTTTGACTTGAATGTCCCTTGTATAAAAATGACACCAAACTTTATTTACGTGTTAATATCAACTATATAAATTTTCTTTTGAAATTTAATACACTTTTTAGAAAATTAACTTTTCCCACGACATTCTAATTGTGGCAGCCGGTCAATAAGGGGCGCTGGGGCGTTAGGCAGAGAAGAATGCTACTTTAACATGTAATTATTTAACATAATGATTATTTATTTTAATAATGAAATAAAGTAATTGAGTCACAATATTCTGCTGTATTTCTTAATATAATTTATTTACTATTTAAAAAAAAAAAATTCTAAACTGTATTACGTTCATTTGTGTTCGTGTGCGCGAGGCGCCGGACAAACGACTGTCTTCTATTTTTGAAAAGCAAGTGATTTGAGGCTGAGCTCTAATTGGATTTTTTCAAATCATCCTTAGGGCGCAGCACTGTGTGCCCCGAACACTCCCACTTTTGTTCTTAGCGAATCAATATTGTTTTTAAATATTTGGGCTCATGTGATTGGATCATTCTCAACAAGTCTTATTAACGGTCAGCAGATTGTTAAACCCCGTTTACACTGCAAGTTTTGATGCCCAATTCTGATTTGTTGCCTATATCTGATTTTTTGACCGTCTGTTAACACGTTCTTTCAACTATGACCCATATCCGATTCACGTGTTTACACTTGCCATACCATCTGAAACATCGCGCATACTTAAAGGGAGGTTCTTGCGCTACACACTAGCCAAGATGGACGAAGGCGAAATATGCTTAACGCTAGCTCTGCGATATATGCAAAGTTCGCGAAACGCCACCATGGTTTTGAAACGGAGGAGGAGGGGAAAAAAACGCCATAATTGCAGCCTGTGCATATGCTTCATTCACCAAATACTGATTTCTTAATGTTATTTAGCCTAAACAAGCATTAACACAAGGCGGGGGGGCTTTTTCCTTTTCCATGTCACCTGCGATGTTATCATTCCACACGCACTACCGCCGGAGAATAACATTACGTTATTAAACCGCGAAGAAGTCGCAGTTTTAATAACGTACAGAACACAATGCCTCTGGAAATTCGATCTGTCTGTTTACAGGACAATCACATTAGCACATATCTGATTTATTTCCACATATGAAGGAGGCCTGAAAACGATCTCGAAATATCGGAATGCATGCGTTTTTTCCTGTTTACATGGACATAGAACATATTCGATTTGTGTCACATACAGTATGAGCAAAACATCTGAATTGGGTCACATTTAACTGACAGTGTAAACATAATTTTAGTCAACGTATTGAATAGCGATTGAAGTGGAAGCCAGGTAAATATGAGAGGAAATTCTGTAATTTCTTTGCTAAAATACCCCTTCGCAAAGCTATAGGACGAAGAAAGAAAAAAAAAGTTAAAGAGCATCGACCTGATCTTCTAATTAAGCAGCAGTCAAGTGATCGCAGCTGAGCTTAAACTCTGTGCTTTTCCAGCACTTCTTATGGCTATTTACAGGCGATTATTAAAAGTTTCATTTTAATTTAGTTTGCCCAGTTTGACCTCCTCTAGTTTGTCATCTTCGTTTAATTTCTCTTCTTTAGTGGCGTTGGTGCTTTGAAAGAGATCGCGGCCGCCTACACAGAGAAACCTCGAGCCTGCACGCACATGCTACTCAGTATGCATGCAGGCAGAGTCATTATTTCACTAACTTCTGCTAGCTGCTTACTTACCAGGATTAGTAAGTAGTGTTCCAGGTGCTTCTTCTCCGTTCTCACTGCAGTGTGTCCTTGCTACCTGTGTCTGATGTTGACATCCCATGAGCTCCTTGCGCTGGAAAATTTACTTAGCCTTTTATTTTATTGTTGTTAAACATAAAGAATATTGATTTGGAATGAGTGATGATAGTTGTTCTTAAAACTAATCAGTGTAATTACTTCACTCTCAAATATTTTGATTGAAATGTATAAAAAATAATATGTACATGTTAAAAATATAATTCAGGTAGTGAAATTTCTATTTGTGAAATAAACTTAAATGATAATGTAAATTTAAGACAAAATAATAGTTGTTTTTTTTAGGCATTTATTTTGATATGTCCAACTCAAACAATCATGTATGTGATTCAGAGATCTCATTAAGATTATATAACCTTTTTATTATTGTGAAATTTACAAGGCCACAGAATCATTTTAGAGTGTGGAAAAGCTTTGTCGGGTTTGACTGAGTGCTTCTTCCACTTTAACAGAGTAATAAAAATGCATAAAAATTTTCATTCTTACTCGAGTGAATGATTTCATTTTAAATAAAGACACCTTGTTTTACATAGTAAGTGTTAGTAAGAGTAAACTCAGGCTGTGTAGTGTTTCTTTTATGGCTTTTCTTTGCCTCTCCAAAACATGTTAGCAGATTGATTGACTGCTTTAAACCATATGAATACATGTGGCATCCCATACAAGGTGTTCTGTCAGGATAAGTCCTTCCAATAAACTCCTGACCCACATATAGTGGTTACTATGAATGTGTTTTCATACATGAATGTGGTTTCATTCATACTATGTTTATGCTAGAAGCTACAGTATATTGCAAAAATACATTATCATAAACTTGGTCCGCCCCTCAAAGAAAGAAATGAAAGCTGTGTCCTAATCAGGATCCGGTTCCTACACAACCAAATATGTTGTATACACATATAAGAGCAGCCCTAAACCAAAGGGCACTGCAGCATAAGGAAGTACACAGTGTAAAACCCCTTCCAGTGCTGAATACATTTCAGAGCGTAAATGTGACTACAAAACAGTCCTGGAATCATGGAGCGAGCTGTGCTGGTTAGTCTAATCATAAGCTTCCTACCAGGTGAGAACATGTTTTTTTTTTATTACGAAAAAACACTGCTAGTTGAAACTAAAGTGTAGGTAATAAGAAACTCATGTGCGGAATGTGTGTTAAATATTTTTGTATACTCTACTATTATACGCTTCACACGTTCTAAAATAATGCTTTTCTGTTCTACGATAACAGGCATTTAAATAACACTTTTCTTGTTAAGACAACAATGTGATAATTACTCTGATGATAAAATCATGTGTTGGGTGTATATGTGTTATATGTTATAACAGCTTTAGCAGACCTTAATTTGATGTCATCATATTTCATATATCAATCATATAAATTATTTAAATAACAAAAATAGACAAAACATAAATAATAAAATAAATAAATTAAGCACTTTTTAAAAAAATTTTTTTAGCAATTTTCATGTCATACCTCTGAGAACAATTCACACTCTACTTGAAATATATTTTTGAAAAAATACAGTAGACATGCTAATTCCCAATACATCAGCTGCTCAGGTGTATTGTTGGATATTGTCGTATTTCCTGATATATAGAATTATTTTAATTGAAGACTTTTACTTCCTCAGGATTCAGTCAACAGTTAAATCTGTTTCCACAAGGAGAAATCAATAAGGTCTTAGGAACAAATGTGTATTTTTCCATCGTCAATGTCTCTCAACCTATAAAAGCTATCAGATGGGAGTTCAATGGCAGTGAGATGGTCAGATACAACCTTCTAGAATCTACGATAGTGAACCCACTATACACTTATAGACTTTCTTTGAAAACTGATTCAGGAGAACTAGAACTAAGTCGCCTGACCTTGGCGGACTCTGGACGGTACACCTTGAACATAACATTTGAAAGTGGTTCATGGAGTCAAGACCATGTTTTTCTGCAGGTGTTTGGTAAGTAATTCTTGTCCCAATGCACTGCATGAAGAAACATCTGTATAACCTAGATCAGTCTAATGAATCTACTGAATGGGAATATGTGCTCTTAAGAAAGGAAAGAAAAAATAAAAATAAAAAATTGCAGTACATGAATAGTATTGTATAAGGGACGTTCAAGTCAAACCAAGACTTTTAATTGTGCAGAATAACAGTTATGAGCGTAAAAACTTTCTTTATTTCTCTATGTAATCTCCTGCTACACTAATAAATGTCCCAGTGTTTCACTAGTGCTTGGATACCATCAAGGTAGTTTCCTCAGTATGCCAGAGCCATTATTGGACTTCCCACTTTACGTCTAAAACAATGGCCTCCCAAGAACTCCTTTAATGGTCCTGACATGTACGTTTAGGCACTTATCAGGCGGTCTTATCCAGAGTAACTTGAGGTTTCTGTCATTGGATAGATACTCATTACTTAACTGTAGAAATGGCTTGGAATGAGATCAGGACTGTACAATAACTCGTGCTGAATGTTCACATTTAACGACTGCAGTGGGCTCCATGCCACCTATGTTGCACCTCGGTTGCACACCATTTTGCTTAACACTACCTGATTTTCGCACCAAGATGCAGTAACAAGAGACACGTGTCACTTACCAGCAATACTAACACGATGTGCTAGGATCTCTTCTTCTGCTTATGAAAGGACAAGTTGCAGTTTGAATATGACCCATGTACATTGCGGAATAATTAATAGATTGATTAACAATTAATTATAACTAATGTATGACTATAGACCCTTGTGATATCAATCATCTCTCTTCTGTCTTGTGCTTTGCACTCTTTCTCAGACCCAGTGTATAGTATGACAGTGACCGGCCCTCAGGGCATTCTCATTGAATATAGCAGCGCCAACTTCACCTGTTCCGGAAGTGGCACCATCATTACTACATGGTGGATGAAGGAGAGTAAGATTTTATATCCTAGCAACAGCATCACATTCTTCAATGACAACAGAACAATGGTGATTAGTCCGGTGAAGAGAACAGACAGTGGTATTTACTATTGTGTAATGAGTAACCCTATCAGCTCTAGCACCGCTGTCAGTAACAGCATCACTGTTAACTGTAAGTATTTTAACACATATTGATTTGATACTTGATTTAGTATTTCTATTTTGCTTTTTTTTGATAATTTCAGACTCATTCCCTAATTCAGTTCATAAAATAAATAAACAATCTTGAACTGGAAATCTATTTTGATAGGTTTTTTTGTGACCGAAAGTCACCACTTTAGAAGTGTGAAATTAAAATGATTTAAAATGACTGAAATTGGGTTAAAAACTATCCAACACATTATTTTAACCTGTAAGGACTGTGCTGAGCCTTCAATGTTGTCAGGAAGAAATGTGGTCAGAAAAAATATCATGAACGGAGATCAATAAAGTAGAAATTACAAGTTTTTACATTATGTTTAATGGTGAAAGAGCATTTTCACACGCACAATGTGACGAGAACTCACAGGATTTGGACTAAACAGCTGTGTACATCCATCCATCCATCCATTTAGGAACCTCTGTAGTCCAACTAGGGACCATGGAGGCCACTAGTGATTACCACTGTATTTATTCCCATTTTATGACCATGGTAGGGTCTACAGTAATTGGTATGGGCATTTGGGGAATGCCAAACCTGCTTGTCTTTGGACTGGGGGAGGAAACCGCTTAAGAAAACCACTTGTTACAGAGACTAATCAGTAACAGAGATAATCAGAAAAAAATACACAAATTTGCTAGGGACCATAAATATTGATCATGATCATAAAGATCTGCCACTATACAAGTCTCTGTGGTAATGTTATGATCTGGGGTTGCTTCAAGGTATAGGCTTAGCAATGTTATGTGGCAATAAAATGAACATGAAGAATCATTCTCACACATGAATGCGCCCACCACCACAATGTGCACCATAATCAAAGCTAAAGGCGATCAATGTGCTACTTTTGTCTTTCCAGACCATGTATCTCTGATCTGTGTATGTTCTGTATTGCATGTTTGTGGCAGATGGACCAGATGTGAAGATATTGGGTGTAGATACTTTAAACGAAGGCTCAGATATCCTCCTCCTCTGCTCCCCTGACTCTTTTCCCCCTGCCACTGTTATATGGACAGTGAAAGGCATGTCTGCTGGAAACGACTCCCTGTTTGTCAAAGAGAACAGCAGTCCAAGTGATAGTGGGGATTATAACTGTACTTGCTGGAACAATGTCACTGGGATCACAGCCTCTGCAGTTAAAGCCGTGACTGTGAAAAGTAAGTGTGCTTTTATTATATTCTTTTATTTACCCAATGTAATAACACAAATAGTAAAACATAATGACATAATCAATACATCATTCTATACCTATTTATGGATTTGTTTTAAATAGAAATAAAACAAATCACTGTTTTGTAATATGGCAATATGTAAAGTTTAATATATAAATATGTAGCATGAATGTGGTGTAGTGGTTAGCACTATCGCCTTGCACCTCCAGGGTCCGGGTTTGATTCCTGGCCAGGGGTGATTCCCATCTCTGTGTGCATGGAGTTTGTATTTTTTCCCCGTGCTTGGTGGGTTTCCTCCAGGTACTTCGGTTTCCTCCCACATTCCAAAGATATGCAGGTTAAGCTACAGTAATTGGCGTTCCCAAATTATGTATGTGTGTGTGTGAATACAGAATACAGCGGTATAGACAGTGAGTGAGTGAATCGTGTGTGAATTCATATCTCATTAATATTTTTACTTTTTAAAAGGTTAATGTCATGTTGATTAGGCCATTTTTTAACAAATTGTTTAGAAAACCATAAAATGACATAGAATAAAATCTCAAACCAGTCTGATCAACTGAAAAACATCAAGTGCTGTTGTGGCAACAATTTGAATTTATTAACGGTAATTGCCAATTAAAATTCAATTTATTTGACTTTATTCACTAGTTGTTGATTAATTTAATTAATTGAATAATGTGAAATTTAACACGTAACAGACTTTATGAATTATCATGTAGAAAATGTCTGCTAGTTATTAATTTGTCATGTTTATAAATATAATCTGTTCATGTGTGTGTGTGTGTGTGTGTGTAAGTTGCATCCTCTAGGCTTGCTCCAGGTGCAGAAGCGGGTATTACATTGGGTGTTATCTTTGCTTTAGTTATGTTGGGTGTGGTCATTTTCTTCCTCGTAAGCCACTTTAAGTAAGTTCGAAATCACCTTGCGGATCACTGAACACACATGAACACAGATAATCATTATTAATAATTATATGTTTAAATAAAATACAGGAAAAATAAAAAAATTATAATGTATCCATGTTGATTTGAATTATAAATATATTTTAGAAAACCTGCTGAGCGTGTAAGAAGGCCTATATCAAGTAAGAACATTTGCACAAAAACACAAGTGAATATAAAATGACAGAGAAAGCTTTAAACAATTAATATAATTAAACAATTTATTTAAAGATTTAGGTGTTTTTGTATAATAAGTGCTGTTCTCTTAAAATTAAAAACTCTTCAGCTTCTGTCATGTTTCCTTTTTATGATAATAATAAGACAAGAAATTAACATTTGTTTGCACTGATAGAAAATATTTATTCATTTAATTTTATTTATTTATTGTGTGTGTGTGTGTGTGTGTGTGTGTGTGTGTGTGTGTGTGTGTGTGTGTGTGTGTGTGTGTTTGATGGCAGCTCCACAAATAAATCCAGCATTTATTCACGACAGTGGGGTGGCTCGGGACAACTTTCATGGTCAAATTAGAAGTAAGCGGAACTTTAATACAGTGAAGAATAAAATATTTGTCTAAGGAGTAAATTTTCACTTGCTTTTTTGTTTGTTTATTTAGACCCAAGTCATAATATCTATGAAAACAGTCCACCCCCTACGGTGAGTTCAGAATATATTATAAACACTTATCATTTTCTTTAATACTAAAGTGAACATTTCTTTAAAATGCTGATTAATTATTGATTTAATAATATGGATTTTAGCTAAATATTTTGTACATTTTCATTTTCTATTACTTCAGAGACCACCACCACTACCACCAAAAGACAAACCAAATGTAACTAATCCTTTTTAATAATTTCATTTATTGTCTGAATCCTAATACAATATTTGTGTGAGCATTGAAATGATTCCCTAAGGAACCACTATTACACATATGCAGTTTATACATACAGCTTGCTCAGGGGTTCTTTGAATAATATGGGGCTCTTTGCATTCTAAAATATATAGCCTTTTTTTTTTTTTTTACAAAAGTGTAGGTGGAATAAATGGCCCTTACTCATTACTACTGCACAGTCAAAGCTGATTATGAAATGGGTGTACATGTACATTTCATTTACAATTTCATTATCAATCATTTTCATCGCTGTTGTACAGTATATGTGCATTCAAACGCGGTTTAGTTCAGAGTGTAAAAATGTAAGCTACATTTCTTCAACCAAGAACATTTCTTCAACCCAGAAAATGCTTTTTAATGCGATATTATTTAGAGAAATTATAGGATATTATTTTCTTAGACCATAGTGGACATATACTATATGGAAGTTCCCTTGTCTAAACAGAGGCTGCCCCACTGATGTTTTCACCTTGTCCATTAGGAGAAGTGGAGCAGCAGCCCTCATCGTGACAGGCCTTATTTTAAGAATGTCTTCACTAAAACACATTTCACCTAGTACTCAAGGATGTGTCTGCTGCTGATACCTGGGCATGATAACCAGGTTTGGGTCTGGGCAATGCCCTTATGACATATTTGGCATAAATTATAAAGGTGTTTCACACCACCCCTGGCTGTTAGTAAGAGAGAGAGAGAATTCTGCATGTACTGTAGCTGTAGTTCTATAATCAATGTTTTAATGTTTAATGTTTCAATGTTTTTTTTTTATCATGTTATAATTGTAATTTATTCTTGCAGGATTCAAACACGTATTGCCATGAAATATGATAATTTCTAACAACAAAGGAAGCTTCTATCATTCATATTTAAGAACTCACTGCCCATTTTTGAGCATGTGGATTGTTTTTTTGGGGGGGGGAAATGATCAATTTTGTCAGATTACATGAACTCAAATGCGTCCTTCTTGACAGTTATCCTTTTTTCCCCTAAGATTATAAAATGCCCTCTGTTTGTATAATCTGTGTAGATGCAGTATTAAAATAACTTTTAACATATTTTCACTGTACAAAAGTACAGTAACAACTATTACAGTTATCTTGTATCTCATGTTGCTTGAGCTGCCTTGCACTTGATAGCTACAAATGTACCAGAACAAATCTTGTTTAAATTAAATAAAATGAACAATCTTGCAAAAAACAACAAAAAGGGTAATACTGTTATTGTATTTTTATAATGCCACACTTCTTATGTTGGCAACAGTAAAGCCTATACCAATCATCCATAACATTAAAAGCATTGACACCACCTTGATTTTGTGTTTCACTTGTGCCACCAGAGGGGTTCTGGCCCCTCTGTGGTTTCATGCCACAGTGCCTCTGGGGGTGTGATGTGTTGTCTGGTACCTTGACATAGCAGCTGATCATGACATAGCAGTGCTGTGGGTTGCAGGATGGGACATTTATGGATCAGACTTATTTGTCCAATACATCCCATGGGTGTTCAATTGGATTGGGATCTGCAAGTTTAGCCTCTTTGTGTGCTGAGCCCCGTGCACTGGGTGTTCTGACACTCATGGTCAGCAATGCTGTATTTGGTCAATTCTGCTGTATTGGTTTTTCTGTTGGATCAGATCAGATGGGTTAGCCTTTGGTCCCTGTAAGCCCGAGTGAGCCTTGGTTGTCCATGATCCTGTCACCAGTTTACTAGTTAAGTTAATGATCAATTTTGTTCAGTTAACCTGGTGTTGTTCAGCTCACCTAGAAGTGATGTTGATGTTATGGCTGATCAGTGAATATAAAGCTTTAAACTCTTTTTTTTTTTTTTTTTTTTTGCATGTTATACGCAGCTTAGGGCTCTTCCCATTCTCTTCATTAAGAGATGCTTGGTGACAGACAGAGCTGAGTTTATAGCTTTAGTGATGTGTATCTGTCTTAGTAACCTTTGGACATTAATTCTCACACTGTATATTATATCGCAGTGTGCTGGTAAGTGATCTACTATGACTGGTAAAGAAAAGACTATCTTGACAACAACACTGATAACAGCAAAAATGGGTTGAGTTTACAGGAACAATTCAAAGCTTTCCGGACACATGACTGTGTAATAAATCTCCAGTAAAATAATAAAATATGTCATAAAACCTGACTGTGGTTGCTCTGCTATTAAAAGAATTCAATTATTAAACTTGTTTTGGGCTGGAAAGATTTTTTTCTTTGTTTTGTGGAATGTTAATACTTTTTAACATTTTATGTATGAGTTTGGTAGCTTGCTCTTTTGATTGTATTCATCAGTCTCTCTAACTAAGAAACTAAGACAGTAAAAGAAAAGAAAAGTTCTCTGAAAGTATCAATTGTGGTTTGTTATTTAAAAAAAAACATTTCCATACTTTAACCACCAGAACACTATCAAATCTATTATGAACATTTAGAAAGAATATAGAAAAAACAAGATTAAATCAAAGGAGGACATCCAGCAAAGGTACCTGGAGTGACCAGGTAAGGAGGTAATCAGTGAGAGAGGTAGCACTGGGTAAATGTGAACTGGAGAGAAGAATATCTCAAATGGGAGAATCTATTTATAACTATTCGCAGATACACCATAAAG
>JAOVVA010109638.1:0-11625 GCA_028565275.1 Leiocassis micropogon | reverse complement strand
CCTGGCCGGGAATCGAACCCGGACCCTGGAGGTGCAAGGCGACAGTGCTAACCACTACACCACCGTGCCGCCTACTTCACCTTCCAGTGGTTATAATATCATTGCAGAGCAGTATACAAACTCTTTACAAACTGCCAGCATCTAAATAGTGTTGCGTCACATAAATTTATAACTATGAATTTCTTTTTGTTAAAATTTTTTTTTATACATCAACATTTGTGAAGACAGAAAACATTTTTGTCTTTTACAATTTTATAGTTTACGCACATCATTTTCAAGTCAATGTGTAATTAATTGATTGTGATTGTATGACATGTTGGTTATTGTAATAACCAAACACAACAATAACAAAAACAAAAAATACAAAATGAAATATAAACTTAAATGAATTCTGCCTGAAATCTTTAGATCAGCCATTTCCAAACCTAACCATACGGCTGCCCCAGACCTTTAACCACAACTCTGATCAACACAACATTGACACGCGTGCTGCTCATCGCTGGTTCGCATTTACACATAAATAAGGATTAACTTTTTAAGGATTAATTTTTCATTTCACACTCCCAAGTTTTACTCATCCTGCTGCTGTCATACCTACACGCCATGTCTTTCCCTTTATTTTGCATGTTCCATATAATTTATGCAATTTATACTTTTTACATTAGATATTTTATATACATCTATTTTACAAACCATGTTGTTAATCTCCCATGGCTTTGTTTTACTAGTTCTGGTTACTTTTAAAACAAAAAAATACATTTTGTTGACTATATATTTGTATACATTTTAGACTAATGTGAATTTTAAACCCAATTACAAAATAATTTGTTATAAATGACCTGCATTACCCTTAAGGCCCACTAGGGGGAAGCCCACACTTTGGGAAACTGCTCTAGTTTCAAGCCTGTGGCACAGCAGGTTGTGTTGTAGCCTCAGAGCTCAGGTTACTACCGTCTGTGCAGTTTTTGCATGTTCTCCCTCGTGTCTTTGGTGTAAGTGTGTGTGTGTTGGGTTTCTGCCAGATTCCCCAACTTCCTCCCACCTGGGAGTTGTTATTCGCAATGCTTAATTGAGCGTTAAGTGTTGACCTGCAAATAAACCGGCGATCCCGTCCCGGCGGTATTCCTGCCCAGTAAAACTGGAGGGAAAAATATTCCTGCCATTGAGTCAACCTCTGACCCCTGATCCCTTAACCCTGATGCTGAGAGTTTTACCTCAAGCAGATAATCTGCAGCATCGTGCACCAGCATGATCAGAGTTCCTGCTCGGATGTAGTTCACGCACCAGGAGAAACTGATTAAAAGAATGGTGGCGACGTGGTGGACGATCTGTTCCTTGAAGTCCTGAGAGAGAGAGAGAGAGAGAGAGAGAATGAGATACATACATGAGATACAGAGTAGATGTTACACATGCGTTTTCATTGTACTTTACTATTGTTTAGGGAAACACATGAAGTTGAATCCAGCTGAAGCTGTTTCAGGAACTGACGTTAGACAACTGGTGCATGTCGGACATCCCATGTTATGTGAATTTGCTCAGGCTAAATCATTTGCATCTGTTGCTTTACTGCATCGATTTACATAACCTTGTCCAAAAAAAAAAAAAATCTCACATTTAAATACTGCCAAGTCGCCAGAAACATGAAGGTAGTTGCCTAAAACATGAAGGTTTCTTCTGCTTCGCTGCCTCGAATACACCTGTGCGCCAATAAAACAGAAAACCCCACAGGACTGAACTGCTCTACTTGTTTTGCATTTTCATCATCCTCTCCTGTTCGCCCGGTCCAGCAAGCGTGAGGCGACTTTCCGTTTAAAATGAAGTCGCTTTGCGGTTCGGTGTTCACGTCAAATTGGAAAGCAACGACGTCCAGACAAACTGCACGGTGCAGCTGCATTGTTAAACGACGGCAAGCCTGAGTGTCAAGAGATTTCATGGGAGAGATGATGCAAGAAAGAAAACGTGTTGCAGCTCAAGTACTGAGCTTCCCAACTGTTGATGCGGCTGGAGTTCATTTCATGAGCAGAGCGTTCAGTTTTACTTTAAACCTTGAACTCTGCTCGAAACGAACGATAACGCTAGATCAATGAAATAACGCACAGGAACTGCACGACAACCAATTACAGCTCTGAGCGACATCGAAATGAACAAATATCTTTAATATCGCAGCTAATGTAAAGGTCAAGACTTACAGGCTCCAGGAAAATAAAAACACAGCAAATCATTGGAAATTTTCTATGAAGCCATTTATGTGAAGGAGAATTTCCAGCCTCTTGTGGTCTATCGCTCGGGTCCACACTGCATTTCTTCAGCTAATTTGATAACCAAATCCCTTTTCCTTGTGCACAAAGAACATGTATTTTTTTCCGATCACATTCAGTTTTGAAGGTAAATATATAACTAAAGGCATAATTCGATAAAGAGCTTTTGATATTAACTGCTCAGAAAGGCCGCTGGGGATCAGGGAGTCTGTCAAACGTCATACATACTAATGTACGTGATGTTGAATTTACATTTTGAATTGCCAGCTGGAGATATTGGCTAAAAAACTGGCGTGCGTTTATAAGATTTGAAGATGCTAGGTTAAACAGGCTGAATAATAAAAAAAAAAATTCTAAACCTGAAGTGTAGATCTATTTCATCTTCAATCCTAAAGCTCCCAGTGTTATTAAAAATTATTGTAAAAATTATATGAAAAATTATTTAAGTTAAGCTTTTTTGTTACATTTAGGCCAATGTTAATGCTAACCGTAGCGTGTATTGCACGCTGGAGCAGGATAAGTTTTCAGGATAGTAATTTTGAGGAATAAATATAGTTGCAAGCAACGATGAGCGGGCCCAAACACCTTGCGCCATCACCTCCAAGGTGCATCAGAACGACAGTAGGAACAGTGGGCGGAACATGCCAATATCATTATGACAAAATTTTTAAATGGAGGCAAATTTATTTTAAGACCTCCAAAAAGCCCCAAATGCTACAAAAAAAGCATCGCATGTGATGTCACTCAATACTCAACATGACGTCACAAAATATAATGTCACACAGAAAGTTATTAACCATTTTCCGGCATAAGATTAAGGCCACACCCGGCGCCCAGCCGCTCAGGCATCCTCAATCCAATCCTTAGAGGACCAGGAGGCCTGTTCACACACTACGACATCAGCACTATTATAGCTATGACGATGATGCAATAACCAACAATGATGTGAGCGCCCATCTCATGGTCTTCTAGTACCGTAATAACGGATCCATTGCTTTGTGCCGTCTGTTTCTTAAGAGAAAAAGGGGCTAACATTTTATAAATCGCTGAACACTGAGGACGCCATCGTGAACAAAATCTCTGACAAAGTTTTCCTTTTGTTTACTTCGACAGGCTGTTTTTCCTACAGCCGTTTCCCATAGGGTTGTTCAGGGGGCGGTTATATTTAAAGCGACAGACACTGAAACGGCGCGTTTGGAAAAGGAGCGAAACTAAATGAATTTCAAGCAGTAGGATCTGAGCTGTGGAACATTAACACACATTTCGCAGAGCTCGAGGACTTACCTATTAATTTGTTTAAAAATTAGTTTAATATGTAAGCTTTCAAAGATATTATCGATCATAAAAATAAGCGCTGTTAACATCTGTGATATTAAATCATAATGGTTATTATACAGGACATTAATCCATACTGTATCAGCACTATACTCACTTTTCTCTTCACGTCTGATGCGACACTGAAGAGGAGTGAAATGTAAAAACCCAGCTCGATCATGTAATACCAGTACTGAGAAGGAAGCAGACTCTGAGGAGGAGAGAGAAAAAGGAACGTTAATCTTTAAATTCATTCATGATAAAATAGCACTGTTTTATTTAGTCAGGATTAGATTTACATGAGGACTTGGGGCATCTTGGTGATTTTATTAGCTCACAGAAAGGCCATGCTGAAGATTTCTCCCGCCTGCACTAAGGAAATTACACACCAAATATTTTCTTCTTAACCCACTCTGCAACAACCCGATGATTTAATCCCATTTGGATGAACACCTCTGAGGAATTCTACCTCAGACATGAACATTGCTGTACAAAAGAGCTAAAAGTATATGCACCCCCAGACCATAGCATCACCCATACGTGCTTGTTCAGCACCTCATGTCAGATTTATTTCCATTCTTTCATGAATGCTTTTTCATATTGGCTGGCTGTAGGTATTTGTTTTCGGTGCATCGAGTTCAGTCTGGAGTTGAGTTATGTGCGGGACACTCGAGTTCTTCCACTCCAACCTTAACACACCGTCTCCATGGAGTTGGATTTGTGCACAGGAGTAGCGTCATGCTGGTACAGGCTTGCACCTCTTAGCTCTTAGGGAAATGATAAAGCTACAGCTTACAAAGACATTCTGTACAATTGCATAAGGAAAACCTTATATGGGTGTGTTGGTCAGGGGTGCACATACTTTTATGTATTTAGTTCTGTCATATTAAACACTGAAAGAAGGTGAATAGATACATCATTAGATAATACACACACATACTGTATAAAAATAATTTTTACCTTATGAACAGAAATTTTTCAAAATCTTAGCATACGAAGCATTTTTGACATACGAGTGACCGAACCGAACGCGCGTACGTCCCGGAGCTGTTCAAAACCTGTTTGCCTCAATGAAAAGCCAAGCGAAATGAGTTCACATTTTTTTTGTTTGTTTTTGCATTTCAGCACGCACGGCAACAAGAAGGAAAAAAGGAGAAAAAAAAAGAGCAGCCGATGCCAAGAGGAATCATAAATTAAGGTTAAATGAGGTCTATTTATTTCAGATTGTCTTTTTTAAATATTTTGCTTGTTTAATGTGCAAAAATATGTTTATAGTGTTGGAAATTGGTGATATGGGTGGCTGGAATGGATTATCTGCATTTACATTATTTCCTATGGGGAAATGCATTTCGCAATAAGAACTTGCCTTAAAATCGGATTAAATAAATAATAATAATAATAAAAAATACATCTCAGTTTTGCAGGCCTGAAAATGTGTCAGAAGTTCTCAAGAACAACGAAGAGACTTCTCTAAATCCGTGTTGTTTAGTTGCTGGAGTAATTGATTTCTCTTGGAGACAAGGGTCATTTCCCGGCTCTGCCTCAGCCTCTGTGATGTAATTCATCGAACTGCGCTGGACTTCGGCCCTCCACGACTGCTACTTACGACGCGTAGCTTAAGAGCTTTACCCCAGAATATTTCGAGTGTGTGCTGTGTGTCCAAGTGTGAAGAAAAGCATAACTGGTTCTGTCCCCCCCCCCCAGTTTTAGATGCCCCATGATGTGACTCTTTGATCAATATGAAGAAACAATTGATTGTCAGTCTTAGAGGACATTACCATTGTTGGGAAGCCCTTCCACATCTCTTCCATTTCGTACAGCCAGGGTTTCTGCGCACACACACACACACACACAGTTTTATATATTTAAACCAAAACATAATGATGATGATTCTTTGACTTCGAGCCAAATTCAGATGTACTCACGTCAATGAGAGCACCCAGGCCAGCAAAAAACGCAAGAAGGTAAAAGGTAAATCTCCAACTGCAAGCACACACACACACACACACATTGAAGAGGAAAAACATGTATACAATGTAATAATATCTAATACAATATAATATTTATAAATGTTATATTTTTACACTAATTATAGCCTTGCAATATTAAATTGTGGATTCGTCCATCAACATATATAAATTATTATATACACACACAAGAATTTAGATCATTTTAGCGATGCACCCATCATGCATAGTGTCCACTGTACCAGCCTCTGGAGGCAGTGTTATGACCCGGGGTTGCTTCAGTTGTTTAAGTCTAGACTCAGCAACGATATGTGGCAATAAAATGAAGTCAGCTGACCACCTGAATGTACTGGGCGACAAGAAAAAACCCATCTATGGATTTTTTCTTCCAGGAGGACATGGCCATATTCCAGGACTCAGATTGTGAAAGTGTGTTTCTGGGATCATGAGGAATCCTTTTCACACATGACCTGGAGACCACATTTAGGCCCGCGTAAAATAGCTGTAAATTCCACTGTATTTGGTACCTTATTTTATATACAAAAATAGTATATTTTATATAGTTAAGCATTAAAAGGGAACTGTTCTTGCTATTCAGTCATCCAAGTTAAAAAAAAAAGAAGAAAAAAAAGGTTTTATTTGTTAATAGTGGTTGATTCACTGAATACCTGAATATATTTTTCTTTAATTTGCTTGTTTTTTTACTAAACTGCGCACATGATTAACCAAAAACTAGTCAACGAATCCATTCCAGGACAAAATTTCTAGCCCAAAAAAATGCCTAAACAAACTCCGAACACCTGTAAGCAATCTCAGATTCCCTGCTAAATGTTCCTTTCTTTTTAATTATATATTTATTTTCCTATCCTTTATGTCAAAGGTTAAAGACCTAACATTCTAGTAGTCACAAAGTTCTTTAAGGGTTTAATGGCCTACTATTATCACCTGTATGTAAATCCTGTGTTAAGTCTGTGAGCATGTTTTGCATGTACCTCGCTTCCCTGAACTTTTTGAGCTGGTTGGGTCGCTCCTGGTTGCGCCGTCGCCTGAACCACCTCTGCACCTGTTGCTGGGAATAGCCTGTCTGTTTACTTAAACTCTCCACCACACTCTGGACAGGGGAAAAAAAAAAGGAAAGAGGGGAAAAAAAAAAAATCTTAGCAATTCATCAAATATAAACCGAATATAAGATTATTAAACCTGTTTACAGACACGTTTACTAATTTCACAATATAAATGTTCTTATTGCTTCTTTATGAAAGAAGTGAAAATATTTAGCAAAATATTATCTGAAAAGAGAAGAAGATAACGTCAAGCTCGTCTTAGGTTGGGCTTTTTTGCTATGTGAGCAGTAAAACATGACGGTGGTGACATGATGATACAGGAAACTAATCAACAGTGTTAATGTTGTGTGACGCATCATGACATGTTTGATCAAAGTTAGTCCTAGTTCTCATGTTAGAACAGCAATAAATATTTAAAAAATGCAGCTTGTCAAGGTAGTTTTTTTGCTGTAATGGAAAACTTAAAGGAACAGGTTTTTGTCTGAACAAAGCCCTGATGCTGGATGGAGACTCCTTCCATAAATGATAAGGAAACGTTCTGCTTTTGCTTTATCAGCATTTATGCAGAATGATGTATGAAATACCTGTCCTGGATGTTTACTCGTGGTGCAGAAGTACGACTCCAGTGCTGGATTGGGCGCTGCCCGGACTCTCACCTTCTCCTTCACGCCCATCATTGAGGCGAGACGAACTGCCACTGTCCTACAAGTTCACAACGATTACTACAACTTGTATAGTTTTCCAAGTTATACAGTATACTAGTGGTGTAAAAAAAAAAAATATAATAATGATAATTTTTTAAAAAGTTAAGCAACAACACTTACATACGTACCTTGGCGTACGAATTTAATCAGTTCCGAAGGGGCGAGTTCTTAAGGCGAAATTTTATATTGCACAATGACGAAAAATATTATCAATTTCCATTAAAAAAAAATTGTATTTTCGCATATAAAAACAATCAAAGCATTTAATAAAAAAAAAAGGAACATGAAGTAAAATATGAAATAAATAAACAACATCTGGACTATCTGACCATTTTGATTCAAACACATCCACATTCCATACAAACTTCAATAATTCTTTTGATTGTGTAAAGCTGCTTTGCGACAATGACAATTGTTAAAAGCGCTATACACATAAAATTGAATTGAATTGAATTGAATAGACATTAAACCTCACTTAACCTTAACTTATGATTCCTTTTGGCTCCTTTAAAAACGAAACTGAAAGTGGCTCCGTTTTCATCTTGCTAACATTTTTGAAACTTCTTCACTAAATCTTGCACAAAATGCTAACCCCCCCCCGCGTCCCCCGTTAAAAAAAAAAAAATAAATTTAACCTCGTTTTGCTTGGCCTTCCACTGAGGCAAACAAGTTTTGAACGGCTCCCGTATGTACGCGCAATTTAGCCAGTGTTCGGTTTGTTCCGCGCATATCCCGAAAGTGCTTCGTATGTCGAGGCGAGTTTCTTGCAAAATTAAGTCGAAAATTGGTAAGGCTGGGCGTTTGTAAGCCGAGGTACGTCTGTATTTGCGTCCATATTTTCCTAATGTGAGACAGACTGGAAAGACCTTCATGTTAACTTGAGAATGAGACAGACCTCATCTTGTAAATGTTGCTTAGGACCGAACTGCTTTCAGATTAAAAACAGTGGGATTTGATATATGATATGATAATAAAATGATGCCTCTCGAATATTATTGATTACCAACCAAGTATCTGAAACATGCTTATAATGAAGCGAAGGCTTCCGTCTCGTCCTTAAAAATGTATTAATCTTTCATGTCTTTTTCAATATACTGTAGCATAAATTTCCAAATCACCAGGGAGTAGCCGATACGATGTTATCACGATACAGAGGTGTCATTAGTCAAAATCTGTGTGAATTAGAAGCCTATTTATTCGTCGTCACTAAAAGCTCGGCATCATCATGGCTTAAATCATTAATTAAACTCATGAGACAACGATGCGGATTTGGGCTGAAGATGCTGGTCTTGACAAACCTCTCGAATATCTGGCGTATGATGAGGAAGACCACGGCTATGGGAAGTGTAACCCAGAGGTCAGAGCCTTTGGGGTAGACGAGACTGTCGCGATCCTGCAGGTCAGCCCATCCCAAATCCGCTGGAAACCACAGGCGCTCGTTCCAGAACCACTCGCTCAGCCTGAACAACATCTGGAAAGAGACGAGAGAGACAGACAGACAGACAGACAGACATCGGATTAACACAAGAGTGCGCTTCCTAGCTCTTCAGAGCTAGCGGCTAGTTTTAGTAGTAGCAAAGCTTTCCCTTTAATCCTTCATCCGAAAATGAGCTTATCATAAGCAAACAGCTTTAAGAAAGGCCTCTAACAAAGGGATTGTGAAAGAACCTGAACGTGATACTCCTGACATTAAAAGGTTACGAGTTCCTTATAATACAATATCTTTCTGTTCCTCGTAGGGATGAAGGTGTGCTGTAAATCGAGCTTAGCAGAGCGTTTATTGCTCAATCGCTGCGATTGCTTTACGAACACTGAGCCATTTTTTTTTTTATTATTTCACATTTTGAGTGAGGATGTGTTCGCAAAATCTTTTTTTTTAATAAAACAACGAGCAGAACATGACAGGGATGCCGCCCCCCCTCCTCCTCCCTCCTGAAACAGGAAGGAAGCTACTGAAGAAAAAAAAAAACCTTGCAGTAACCTTTGGCCTATCTGGAGCAACTCCAAAATCTAAATCGACTCTTCTGAGAGGTCTGGTGATAATTCTGTATAAATCATTGCTAAGCTATCATACTCGTGACGGACAAATGGCTCTATACATGGACATGTTGAGCTCTTGAGAATGAGAATGATATAGACAGATCTCGAAGGAAATACATTATTAGCTGATTATGATGATCATTCCTCACATATCCTACGAACTCTAAAAACACACGTTCTTGAGATATTGCAATGACGAGAATCTCAGGTGGATGCATGTTCTGATAAATAGACGACTTGAAACCCATAATGCTTCCAAAAAAAAAAAAAAAAAAAAGCTATCAGCTATCCAAATAAACACGATATCGCTGTAGAAGCTCTGTAATAATTTATCAGTATGGAAATATAATCGTGTCATATCGCCAGCGTGGAGTAACGTACGTAAAGTGTCCGAACAAGACACGAGCTTGGAGGTGCTGGGGTTTGAACCTGGGACCTTCGGATTAATAGCTCAACACCTTAACCACTGATCTACCCCTGCCTCAGCATGAATACGCACATTTTTGTGTGAACGCTGATTCATTTTTAAACAATGCATGTGATTTTAGCAAAAACATGCTTGGGAGTTTGCTCTGGGTTTTGAATTGTTTGTTTGAGGTCCAGAGGAAGAAGAAACCCTCTGAAAAAGAATGAAATCCCTCTGCTGCCGGTGCTGACTGATGACGTCATCGTACCCTATGCATGCGCAGAGACAAAAGTCACATGAATTCTGGTCATGACATCTAGAACCATATATGAAAGTGCCTCAGATCCGATTAGAAAAATATCAGATAGCCCTTTCCCAAAGTGCTAGTTCACGTCTGGTACGGTACCGCATCAGAGCCGGTTCAATAGGTTCAACCTCTTAAAAACTGCCATTGTTTTTTTTCCATGGGCTAGAGAGTCACGTCATCGCGTCACTGTATACGTCCTTGTACGTCTCGACTTTCACGGCAATGCCTACAGCAACGCTAGTGGCAAAACAACAACAACAAAAAAAAAAAACCTACCGGCAATAAAATGCTAGTGGCGAATTTCAACATGGCTTTGCGAGCAGTTCTCCTGGCTTTATCGTCACCAAAAAGAGTTTGAGATGCCCAGTGCATATCGAGTAAATTTTTTTCCTTTTCTAAAAAACTTTTACTTGTTCATGATAATCCTGGTTCGAAATTGGGCTACAAACAAATGTTCAAACAGCCCTAAAAAAAAAATCTGTTCTGTCTCACAATAGGGTAAAAAAAAAAAATTTTTATAATTTTTTTAAAAATCAGACCTGAGTTTCTTCAGGCTGGTAAAGTGAATGCACCCTTTTTGTTAGCTTAATATGATGAAAAGTACCCAACCTGGCAACAAGCCTGGAACAAGGTCATCTCTCATAGGCTGCTTCAGACAGAAAAAGAAACACAACACCTCCAGTTTGTGACTGATGACTCGTGATTTTCTCCCTAGTCATAGAGCCAATTCCCACCTCCTCTAATAAGCGCTTCCTTAAATAATGTCAAAGAACTTTTTTTTTTGTACTGAAGAGATATTGCTTTAATAATCACTGTTAATCAAACTCATTACACTGATGCCTGCATGACACATCATAATGAGCATGATGTTTTAATAAATACACTCATTTAAACATATGCATGTGCAACACAGGTGCTGAAAACCACACACACACACCCACACACTGCAGAGCTGTAATTATTTTTACAGAACTGGGAATTACTTACACAGCACAATAAAATACTCAACAAAGTCTCACACACGTGCAACATAATATTTTTTTAAAAAAAACCCTGAATAGCAAACGTCTACATGACTCGATTGACTTTTTATACCTACAAAGAAAACGAAAGAAAACTGATAGATGTGACAAATCACTGAAAACTTCCCCTTTGTGTATAAACTCTTCAGTTCATGGAGAGTCCGTGATCTGGAGTGAAACGAGCACAGCGCCGCCCTCAGCACTACAGCGGAGCCGCTCTGCCTCGTCAGTGGCCTTTTCATGTCTAAGTGTCGTTCGGCGCTCCACAGGGAACACGTGGGAGATGATTACTGGGAAGAGGAATGCTTTTTTTTTTTTTTTTAAAGGATGGCTAGGATGTTATGTTTGGTCCCGCCCACTATTACGTGGCGCGCCAGATGACAACCTGTTGTCCTGACACTGGCAGCAGCACAGACCGAGCCGACAGGACGCCGGCGCTGTTACACAACTAAACTCTCAATGCGATCTGTGAGTCGCCATGACAGCGTGGACACTGTCACTGAGATCTGCTGCACAATAGACCCAGTGTTACCTGCTAGCATC
>JAOVVA010109517.1:0-11631 GCA_028565275.1 Leiocassis micropogon | reverse complement strand
GTTTAATTTAAAAACAAAAAATTTAATGTTTATGACACTTAAATCCAATTTGCATAATAATTTGGAACGCAGTGTATTGTTGGGTTTTAGAACGAATAATCTGAGTTTTGATTATTTCTTATGGGCGAAATTCATTTCGATATACAAGTGATTTGATATACAAGCACAAGCTTCCGGAACTAATCAATTGCAATCCAAAGTTTAACTGCACGTGAAAATGTGAATGCAGCATGATCCCAATGCAGGGAAATGCACGCACACGTAAATCGCCGTCATTCAGAAATGATATCTATTAATTATTATATAAAATAATATACTTTATTTAAACCACAGTCAGCCGATTTAAACAACCACTGGATGTTTTTTCAACTGTGAGAATCTTTAGAATTGTAAAACGTAACAGGAGAAAAAGTACTGTTCCTTTTTTTTTTCCAGTGTTGATTTATTTTGTAGTAATCAAGACAATTCAAACACATCCTGTTTTTTTTTCCATATCTTACCAAATCTTTGTAACCATGCGCATCATGTGCTAAAGCAACATCTTGAAATATCATATAGTAGGATATAACTGTCTTATCACCCACTCCAAACATGAATCGACACCTATTCGTGTTTGGAGTGGGTGATAAGACGGTTATATCCTACTATATGACATTACTTTAGCAAGCATACTATAGTAACAACTTAAAGGACACCTATTATGCAAACAGTTGTTTTTAGACACAAACAAAGCACATGAAAGAAACAGATTTCCTCTACAGCTTGTCCCTTTTCTCATTTATGTATTGGCTGGAGTTTAAACAAGAGATTAGATTTTTTTTCCCCCTGTTGTGACCTCACATAAGAACAGCCCCTCCCCCACTGCTGGTTGCTCTGCTCCGCTCTGCTCCGCTCAGGAGGGCCGTGGCTGAGAAGTAGCTCAATTATACCTAAACAATTTTTAACTTGTTAAAAAAAAAAAAGTAACATATGGGACCTTTAACACGGGTTTTGATTATCCATTTATACTGTAGTTGCTGTGTTTAAATACGACAGCCTCGAGGGATCTTTGATCTTTTCCCGAGCAGAAATCTTATCCAAGAAGACTCACGAGTCGTCCTCGCCGCGTTCGCTGGCAGCTGCAGCTCTGTGGCTCTGCGACAAGGAAATCTGCAGAGACCGCAGTCCTTTCGTCTGGAGCAGAGTCTTCATCATGAGGAGCGCTTTTAAACCCCAGACCGCCCGGTCTGCACCATGCAATTTTAATAACGCTCCACTTATTTTCCCATGAGCTGTCCTGTACGCTATTCAGACTCTGTTCCGTCCAAAAAGCCCTAAACTAGGATCGAATGAGATTTGAGAGCTAAGAAAAGTAATGAGCGAAACTCTAAGTCATTAGTTATTAATGTAGAAAGTAGAGGAGTATCACATGAAGCGTCTGTGGATCAGCTCTCCGGCCGTATCGTCATTTTTCGATCGACGAAAAAAGGCTAAAACCATGGCAGCGTGTTCATGGATCAGCTGTTCAGACAAGAATCGTCTGCTCTCGCAAGTTAATCAGGAACCAGGCAGGTGGGCGGGGCCTATCCGGCAACCTCCGGCCCACTGACATTGTGGTAGACACTCGGGCATTTCCTCTGATTGTTCATAATGAAGAATGACCCAGATATTGTTGCCGCTTTTATTATTTAGCAATTTGGAAACTTTTTTTTTTTTTTGTGAAAGTTTGCATCCCCATGAGAGATACAAAATCTGTTTATGGGATACAACGCAGTTAAGCTCTCTCTTCTGATTGGTCGAGTTTTAATCATTCACAGGTTGATGATATTTTGCCTGTCCTAAACATTTTCTTGAATCAATTAAGTCGAACAATAAATGTTTTTGTTTGTGTTTTTTCCTTCCAGTAAAGTATAAATGTATAAATGTTGCTATGATACAGTGGAAAGTCTTTAGGACTGAGAATGAGTTTATACTTTGCACTTTATCACTAACTTCATCACTTTATCCCCCCCAATTTATTATTTTTTTTTTAATTCAACAGAGAGAAAAGAAAACCACTCTTTATACCTGTTGAGTAATCATTAGAGGCGTACAATTAAATTATTTACCCTAATTACCCAATCTTTTTAGATTTTGATTAATCAAATCAGTGGACCTGTTTTTAAATCAGTTCACACTGACTAAACTAAAATGAACAAATTACCTGTTTTTTTTTTTCCAGAAATGTTCAAACCGCTTCCATCTTTTGCAAATACACTCATTTTCCGAGATTATTCTTGCTGCTTCTTTTTACGCAGTGAATGTGTTAGTGCCACCTACTGGACTGGAGTGTGCCACAGAAGATTTTAAAAATATATTGCGGCTTTGTACAAGACATGACTTAAAAAAAAAAAATCAATAACACAAGTTACACAGTGTATTAGATACTTTTTTAGTAGTTTTTAATACTTCAGAATCTGACAGATATATAGCTGCTTGCGTCAACAATCAACTATAAGTAATTAAAAGGATAAATTGTATGACTATATCTGAAGAAGTGTTCTACAAAAACAAACCATTTTAAACTTTGGCAAAGTGCTTTTACAGGAAAATAAAAACGGGTTACTCTTGTTTCTTTATTGCTTACAGATTTCTATACAAAATTTGGTGATACAAGCTTTTTTTTTAATGCATTTTAAGCACGTTTTTGTCACATGGTATTGAAGGAAATGTTTGTGAAAATTAGCAGATTGATTTTTTTTTGTTTCTTTCTTTTTTTCTTTTGTAGCTTTTGACTCAAATCACCGTTAGGGTTTTTTCATTAATTAATTCAAGAGAACATTAAAAAACAGTTTCAGGAAACGGTATTATTTCATTCGGTTATTTCTAAGTTAAAGCCTGGAGGAGAATTATTGACAGCATGTCTAAATCACTGTTTTGAGAAATCCTAGTGCTGTTCATGAACAAAGCCGCTTCCTGAAGCCCAGAGGAAACAAAGCGTCCAGGAGATGTAGAAGGACAGCAGGAAATTAACATCAGCGGCTAAACAAACAACAGGATTATCAAATTAAAACCCAATTCATGGATTTCCTTGTTGCATTTGTCTTGATTGTCCATAGGAGTATCGTGAGGACTAAATCACAGGGAAGGAGAAAGAGATTTGGTCATGCGTAAGGCAGGACAGAAGAGTCCACACGAGCGAGGAGGAAAAGGGAGGAAGAAGGATGGAGGTAAGAATGGAGACCTCTGGGAAGGTTTATATTATTATTATTATTATTATTATATATTTTTCCCTTACAGTTCTGGCACTTAAAGCCTACAATATCCAAGTTATGCTTTTCAGGGGTCCAAGCACCAGAGTCGACTCAGGTCTGTGATCAGTCAGTGGAGGTTTCAGGAAGAGGAAGCCGCATTGCTGTGAAAAGTATTATTTAAGTAATCAAAATAATGTTTATGAAATAAAGCATTATTTAGAGGTTTTGTGAAGATTCATTCGCCGTTAAAGGGATTCCCCTGGCTACACATAGTCATACCACAGTAATTAAAATTGTTCCCATTAAATGCTCATGGAGCTACACATTACAGAACGCGTGATCGTAATATCAGCTCCTTGCCAAGGGTGCTAAAATGTAGTAAAAATTGAAAGTGCGTTTCTTTAAATTTTTTTTTTTTCCCCAGTGGATCTGAAGTAGGTGACCTATTGGGCATACTGTAGATACCAGGTGACTGACACAATGCCATAATGATGCTCTATAAGGGGATTTAGTGAACAGGAAGTGATTTTATGATGGTGTGCATCATGGGAAGTAAACTCAACATGAGGTCAGTACTGTGGTCGGGTAAAAAGGAAGTCTGAGACGTTTTGCAGTGAGCGTCCTAAAGTTGTCAAGTTTTCTTTGGGGAACACCATGTGTGAACGGTCAACATGTCAGGAACATAGCGCATGATTGGCCGGCAAGTCAGGAACACTGCTACTGATAGTGTGACAACTCTAGAACACAGCCTGTGACTGGTCAACAGTTTGGGAACGCAATCATTATTTGGTCAGATAGTCATTAACAGAGCCTCTGGTTGGTTCACAAGTCAGGAATGTTTTGACAGCGTCTGATTGGACATTAAGACAGACATTATTAATAATCCTGTTATGATTTCCCTACTATTTATAGCTCCGAAAGAAGAGTTATTAAACTCAGCACAAGGACGGACAATGTAAAAGCCACCAAAAGTTGTCTGCTTATGTAGATTTCACACCAAATCTCATCTCAGATCGCAGGTTTTGTTCTTCTCAAGCAGCCTGGGGGTCAGTCGCGGTACTACTGGTGAATATGTTCATTCACATCAGCGGTAAATCTCTGCTGCATGTTACTCTACCCCTCTCTCGCTCGCTCGCTCTCTCTCTCTCTCTCTCTCTCTCTCTGGCTACAGACACGGTACTGGTACAGTCTGTCCCTGATTCCTCTCCCCAGACACCCTCCTTTATAACAGAGATGCTCCAATTAACTTCCTTCGTTCTCTCTACGCTTAACATCACTCACTCGGACACTTTATACGGGTCACGTCAACGCTTCGCGTCCGTGAGCCGGCAAACAAATCACACCTAACCCACATGGTTAAAAAAAATAAAAGTTTTAGTATGACGGCACCAACAACAATGCTTTTACGGTGAACTTACTGTACAAGTGGACGTCTACTAGCTGAACATGCAAAAACGTGTTATAATAAAACTTTAGCAAAGTAGCAATAAGCGCATTTAAAATACAATGTAATAAAAACTAGCGATAGTTAAGTGTTTAGTTTTTTTTTTTCAAAACTACAGTAATGTACAAGGTTTGTACACAGTAGCCAAAAAGCTAATCCTAACCAGGCATAGCAATGCTTAGCGAACATCATCGTAAAAAAACTAGTAAGAGTTAAAGGTTTGTGGTTTATTTTTTTATTTTATATATACACTCGCAAAACTACAGCAATTGACAAGGTTTGTATCTAACACGCTAGCCAAACAGCTAATTCTACTTAGCATAGCAATACTTAGTGTACCTCATTATAAAAACTAGCAAGAGCTGTTTAAAAAAAAAAAACTACAGTGATGGACAAGGTTTGTGTTTAACACGCAAGTCAAACAGCTAATTCTACTTAGCATAGCAATACTTGGCATACATCATAAACTAGAGTTAACTTTTATTGTTGTTGTGTTTTTCTTCAAAAACAAAACTACAGTGATAAACAAGGTTTGTATTTGTTAAGCTAGTTAGAAATCTAATTCTACCTAGCATAATTTTTTTAAAATTATGCTTCAGTCCAAGTGACCTCGCTGTCTTTTTCAGAGTCCCTGACTATAAAGTCGCTTGCGCAGGAAAAATAATTATGAAGTAGAGTGAACATTGACACGCAAAGCAGCGTAACTAATGCTAGCTAGGTTGTGAGATACACAAGTTCCGCATGTATCATGCTCATGCTCAGTGTCAGAACCCTGAACAGCGTTGTGTTTTTTTCTTTCACTGAACATCCTCACATCTGTAAAGTGATGCCTTGCAACGTTCAGGAAGGAAGAGCACTCGCACAACATCTGGAAGTGTAACAGGAAGCAGGTGTTTTATTCTTAGGGATGGACGAGGGGGCATCTCTAGATGACTAGTGGTTATACACAGTATAAATTAGGCATGGGACTCACCAGGGACCACCTGATACGATATCATGATACCTAGGTGCTGATTTGATTTGTATCGCGGTTCTATAAATATCATGCCTATATAGTGTTAGATTTATATTATTTTTATTTTATTATTATTTGCGGTAGAACATTATTCTCTCCTCATATCTCCCTGAATAAAGTACGAGGCGATGAGCAGCCAATGTGTTTGACGTCGCGCTTTCCCGATTCACAGCCAGCCCGCGGCTCCTGCGGCGCTCACTACACTCACAAAAGCCTCCTGTGTTCCTCGCGGCGGAGTTCCTGCAGCCCACAGCCAAGCTGAGAGGAACGAAACTTGTGGAAACTTGGCACCTCGGTGGCAGACACCGCAACGCCGCGGGGTTATTAGCTCCTTAAAGCTTTCCCTTTAAACACACCATCGATTACGTAACCGCACTAACAGAGCTGAGAGAACTGCAGTCAGATTTATGGACCTTTCACTCCGTGAGTCAGTCGCTCTTCACGTCCTCTCTCTCTCATTCACACGCTCCCACGTTCACACGCTTACACACAGCAGCAACAAGACATTACCACGTGATGTTTTGCACACAGACGCTCACAATGAGACTGGGCTACAGAGTTGCAGTAGTTTGAATATTTTTTTATTAAACCATATTCAAACTCCATAGACGAATCGGTAATAATTAACGATAACCAGATGCACATCCCAGCCAACCCCGTCCTGGTTTTATATTTTTTTATAGCAGCACAGTCCAGTGTCTCACACACACACACACACACACTAATGTATTTGTACCAACCTGCCACAGTATAAACACTGACTCCCAGAATATTTCTTTTCTATTTTTATTTTTTAAATATTATTTACTTGCCTGCCCAATCGCACGCACACACACACACACACAGACCCCGTGAACATCCCCACTCCTAACAAATTGTATTGTTAGATACTTATTTGCCATAATTTGTGAATAATCTGGAAATAGCCCCGCCCCAATAACAAAATATATTGTTAGATACGGAATCATTTGTTAATTCCCCTGCCCTTAATGACAAAATGTATTGTTAGATAGTCAATAGCCCCTAATGTGAATAATTAGTGAATGACCCTGTCCCTAATGACAAAACACAATATACCGTACGAGTTAAAAGCCCCTAATCTATGAATAGTTCAGCCCCTTAATAACGAGATTTATTTTTAGCTATTCACAGATTTCCAGATTAATAGCCCCTAATCTGTAAATAATCTGTGAATAGCACTGCCCCAAATAGCTAAATGTATTGTTAGAAAGTTATTAGCCCCATCCCTAATAACAAAATTTGTTATTAGATAGTTCATTACCCTTAATCTGTGAATAATCTGCAAACAGCCCCGCCCCTAATAACAAAATATGTGAATACTGTGCTGCTATAAAAAGCATATATTAAACCGGGTGGATGTGCATCTGGTTATCGTTAATTATTAAAGATTCGTTTATGGTGTTCGAGTATGGTTTCAGAAAAATGATTCAAGCTTCTGCATCTCTGTACCCAGTCTCATTGTGAGCTTCTGTGCGCAAAACATCACATGATAATGTCTTACTGCTGCTGTGTGTAAGTGTGTGAATGTGGCAGCGTGTGAAACTATATCGTTAGGTAGTTCAGGAAGGAAGAGCAATTATCCCTCATCTGTAAATAATCTGTGAATAGCGGTGCTCTTTATAGCTCAATGTTGGTTAGAAAGTTACTAGCCCCTAATCTACGAATAGCCCCGCCCCTTAAAAGGAAAATGCAAACAAAATGTTATAGTTTATCGCCCCTAATCTGTGAATATTCTGTGAATAGCCCCGCCCCTTAATAGCAAAATGTTTTAGATGCAGCCATTTGCACTTCACTGAATACGTTTTTATTTCACCTTAAACAGTCATGATCGATGTAGAATGATTTAAGACTAAACGTTTAAACGATGTATAATATGTAGTTAAAAACACAATCTGTATAACATTTAAAGGTTCCGCCAAATTAAATGCATCTGGATAAAAGACTGACACTGAGCTGAAAAGAAAGAGATGCAAGCGAACATTAACAGATTCTGCAAAAATTAAAAAAAACCCACACACACTTTATAATCAGTTCACACCGGACAGCAGTTTGAAGGATGGCCGTCGCATGATTTTTTACACACATTGCATAGATTTGCATAAATTTTTATCCTGCAGTGCTTCTGCTCTCTGCTGAAAGTCATTTGAAGTCTCCAAACTAAAACGTAACCTTTATGCGTTCGCGTCATATTCATGTTGTACCTTGTGCGGTCGAAAAAATCAAAAGGATGTCGATCCTGTTCACATGAGATGACGTTCACAGATGATTACGTGTCCTCTCGTCCTGTCTCTACTCCCTTCTTCTTTTGCTCTCTCGCTTTTATTTATCAACTTTGTGGAAATTGGGTATTGGATTCGAGCATTCTGGAGCAGAGACTCGGTGAAGGTTGCTTCTGGGAATTTAGTTTGAAGTGCAGACTGATATGCCGTGTAGCCCCAGGATAAGGTAAGGTGTATGTGTGTGTGTGTGTGTGTTTTTTTTTGTTTGAGATGGGCCTGTCGGAGCAGGCCGACTCCTCTGCCTTCATGTTGTGAGTAATTTTTTTATTTTTTTTTTCCAAATCCATTAGCGTGTTGTCTCATCTGTGACGGTGCCCACGTCCCGCTGACTCAGCAGCCTCGCTCTCTTTGTGTCTCCACACACTCCAGGCATGTTTGCTCCGCACTTTTGAATACGTTAGCGTTTCTATAGTAACGGCATGTTCACGGAAAAGATGTCGTGTGTAATCGGTGATATGAAGTATTCCGTAAGCAGAGATTTATGGAAGGAGCCTCCAGTGTCGGAGGCAGAGCTGTAACATGTAGGAACTTTTCCAACAGGTGAGTTTACAGATAAGGAGTGATGTCATCCTTTAAGGGAGCACTGACATGAAAAATGAAACAACCATGTACAGTACAAACGAACAAAAGTGAGGAAACAATATTTTCCCGCTTTTTGTCCGTTTTTCATGTCCGAGGCTTAAACAAGCCAATTTCTCACTAGTGTGACCTCATAGAAGATCTCCTCGCCTGATGTGTTCAGCTCAGCTTTTCTCTCTTTTTTTTTTTTTTTAAGGGGTGTGGCTCAGCAGTAGTTCATTTTCAAAAACACTGAAGCAGCGTGTTTGTAGGAGGAGTGAAATAAACACACTTTGGAGGAGCTCTGTGTTATGAAATAACTGGATAATGAAATTGAACAATATGGGACCTTAAAAAAAAAAAAAGGCCAAATTATTAGAGTGGCGTTCTGCGGTGGTGTAAAATGAATAAACCAGGTGTAGGAGAATAATTAACTTCAGGGTGAGAACAGTAACTCTGCTTCATCATTGATTAGTTTCCTGTAAAAGCACAACCCCAGGATTAACTTCAAACGAACTTTTATCATTCGTTATTCTCTTGATAAGCTTCAAGGGTTAAACGAATCAGGAGAATGGACGCGTTAAGTAAACGACCATAGCATCCAAAAACAAGTTAATGAGTCAGTTACGGTGGAGCCTTGTGAACATTTCTGCCTTCTGCGTCTCATACGCTCGTTGTTGAAAACGAGCGTATGAGACGCGCTTTTAAATGAGTCGCGTGAGTCCGGATGGTGGGTTTTATCGGCGTAATAACTCCAAGATGTTACAGCTTTCTTTTCTTTCCTAGCTCCCAGATGTGCTCGCCTGCTGTGTGTTTACATCTCCATTTAATTGTTCTACAACCCCCCCACCCCCACTCCAAAGATGTCTTGTGTGTTTCCAGAAATCAGGTCTGGAGCGTTGTCGTTTAACGATGCGTTAGTTTCTACCCAAGTTAATTATTGCGAAGGATCGCACAGGTTGAGGTCTAACCCGAGGAGGACACTGAATGATATCTGTGGGTGTAAAAACTTTTGCTCACCACAGCTGCTTTCTGGCAAGCATCCATAAATCACTTCGGTCATGCTGTAATTAAAGGAAAAGGAAGGAAGTGCAGAACAGAGACATAGTGTGTGTGTGTGAGTGTAGTGTGGACAAACATGGTATGCTTCATTTCAACCATTTCATTTTTTCCATCCTTGATGACTTCCTGTTTCCTGTGCATCCGACAGGAAGTGTCCTGTTTTTCTGTTTTCCTAAGCAGCGACAAAAGATGACATCATCCAGGATGGTTATTTTTACACCCTCGTGTCAGTCGTTAATGTCCGAATGGAAAAAAGTTCTACATCCCGGATACTCGAGAGCTTCTCGATTCACTTCTGGATTCTGATCGGTCACAAAGCGTTGATTTATTTCCCATAACATCAGCCCTGACAGTAGTGCAGTGATGTGTTTTCCGTTCCGGCTCAGCAGCGGTGGTTTCCCTGTTTCCTCCGCTCGCTGGTGTGGTTCCTTGACGGCCATGGTGTTGGAACTTTATTGAATTTGTATTGCTTGGGTGTTTTTTTTGTTTGTTTGTTTTTTTTTCGCTTCTCCATCTTCATTCCATCGCGTTGTCAAAGAAAAAAGTATTTGATGGGTTTCTTAAGGATAGATAAAATAGATTTACTTTTTATAGATGTTATATATAACATATATATTATATAACATAATTGAGACCAGGAAGTGACTTCTTTCTTGGACAGGAAATGGAACTATAAATGAAAAAAAAAAAAATTCTGTGTCGTACGTTCTTTAACGGATTAAAATTGTAACATACAAATTGCTGTGATGTAAAAGGAATAAAGCACTTCCAGATTTCATTTCATGAAGGTTCATCCCTTCATGCACAAGTTGCACGTCACAAACTTTGTACTGTAATATTCAGTTTATATCTAGTACATGGTTACATTTCTTTTTTTACTACATACGCATCAGAATCATAAGACATGCTTTCTTTTATTAGCTGAAATAAAAGCCCAACATTAGCATCTCTCCCAGTTGCCCACAGCTAAAAGCAGCTTTTTTTTGTTAAAAAAATGTATGTGGTTGAAAGGCTTTCATGTCCGTGGTTCAAACACAGTGTTTAAAGCGTGTCTCGGAAATTCCCGACACCTTCCAGTCTTTCTGTGCGAGTTCGAGCGCAGATCCCCGGCATGAAAAACCGTCAGCGCTGTCACACTCCGGTATTTGTTCGGAGCAACGACGGCCGCGTCACCCCGGTCCTCCAGGGCGAAATGAGTCACCAGGAATGCTTTCTTTCATTTTGTCAGCACATATTTAGCTGCAGCGACCCTGATTTCCACCACATATGAATGATTTGTAGCTGGATAAATATTTAATCTGGGCTGAACGAGGCAGCAGGCGGAGTAGGTGGGGTGGAGTAGAAATATAGAACTGACTCCAGAGTAATGAACACGGGCATTAAAAAAAAGAAAGAAAGAACATAAAGCACCGAGATATTTCTTACACCAGGTGCAGGGAACATGGCGGGAATATCACGGTACAGTATCTAATATCATGGTACTGATACTAATATTTTATAAGGTGTAGGGAATTGGGAAGATTTACGAATAAATTCCATCACAGTACACCCTGCGATAGACCAGTTTGTTTGTAAAAATGTTCATATCCTAATTTCACAAATTAGCAGAAGTTAAAAAAACTTCTAATTGTATTCGCATTGATGAGTTTTTATGATTTAATTTATTCATGCTGTTAAGGTAAAAACCATAATTTTGGAATAGTTTTCAAAAATTAGAAGACTATTCCAATATGTCCGCTATTGCATTATCGACTGAACTGCAAGTGCGCCCTCTTGTGGTGTAGACGTTAATTAATATATATATTAAATATATATATATATTAAATATATTCTTTATGGCCTCCGAGTGGCGCAGTGGTAAAGCGCTCGCCCTATCATCCGGAGAGCGCTGGTTCGACCCCCCGGGTGATGCTGTTTTCCTCTCACAGCCGGAGGCACAGAGAGAGCTGATTGGCCGAGCTCCCTCAGGGGGGAGGGATGAGAGGTACTCGCGCTCCCACATTAATCACGGCTCTACAGCCAATCAGGGGCGTCTGTGAG
>JAOVVA010109506.1:0-11631 GCA_028565275.1 Leiocassis micropogon | reverse complement strand
GACCCCTGTGATAAGGAGCCTGGACAGAGGGAATGAAACAAGTCCACCAGGGCTGAGGTTCATTTATCTGTAATGAATCTTACCAGGTTAAAAATAATTATTTAAATAACTTTATACTACACCTTAATGCTTAAACTTGGTCAGCAAAATCTGTCAGAAATGATAGATGACAAATTCTCAGCAAACAGATTGCTGTTATGCATGAGTGTGTGTGATTTTCTGCACAGCACATTCAGTTTACTGAAAAAAATTTCTTGCAGTTTGTGTTTCCATAGCTGCTAGTTTTTGCTTTTGTACTGTAAAGTTCATAAGGCAGGATGTTTATTCGTGTCTAGACTGAAAAGCAAAAAGCATCTTAAACCATTTATTCCTAATATACTCAGAGTTTAAAGCTCTGTGATTATAGGTGGTCTTCATTTTAAAAAAACATTACAATTTAGTGCTTTAATTGGCTGCCAGGCTAAAAAAAACTGATACCTCATTAGAAACCCTAACAATAATAATAATAATAATATTAATAATAATAATAATAATAATAGAGAAGGTGATTTATTAATAAATGGGGTAAAGTGATTGCTTAGCATCTTCTGTAACAGGTTTGACACACAGAGAGAAAACACAGGAACCAGATTGCACCACAAGCATGAACAGTCTCTATTCAAGTACAACGTGTAGCGGAAGTTAAACGTATGCATTCTTAAGTGGATTATGGTCTGTAGCAGAACGGTGGTTTCGGAGACACCCAGGTCAATTGCTCGGGTCCACAGGTCATAGCTCAGGCTGGCGAAAACAGGGCGTATCATGTGGACAGTGTATGGGGAAGGCTGCTCCATCCAGACTTCTTTGGCTACATCTAACAGACATTGCAGCCGCCAATTGGAGAGTAGTTCAAATGGTGTAAAACACGTGGAGGCATGCAGCGTTTTGTGCACCGCAACATGGGGAATCAACTGGTCCCAGTTGTGGCTGCCTTCATCCACATTCTAAGGCACTCACCATCTCTCACATGTTTGTGGGCTTTACGTTCTTCCTTCAGAAGGAAGCGAAGCAAACAATCCATTGCCACTCTCTGTGCCACTTTGAATGGCTTGAGCTGTTCTGGCTAAAGCCACCTGATTGCAATTTGGCTGAGTCTTTCCAGCTGTGCTCTAGGCTCAACATGTGGTTCATGTGCCTACTTGTGAAACTCTAACATGGCTTGAGTGCTGGAAAGCCTGCAACATGCAAGGATTTTTGTCTTGAGCAGATCGTAATTATTCAGATCCATATCTGAACGAAAAAATAGGCATGCTGTGCCTCACCTGTTCACAGTGGAATGAGAATACTGCCCTATGCATCTCATAGCCAGCCTTCTTGCTCCACCGTCTTTTCAAATGTGCGAAGAATGCCTCTATGTTGTCATGCAGCGTCAGCTTCATCAACAGGTGCTGTCATCTCTGTGTGGATCAGAAAGGGGCACCTCATGAGCTGTGCAATGCTTTAAATTATTGTCGCTTGCAGACCTTGCAAAAGCTGTTCCAAGAGTGCTTGTTGTTCAATGCTCGTTTCGCGGAGATATTCTAAATATTCCTTGGGAGACCTTTCGTGGGCCTGGTTTCTCCACCAAAGTAATGGGTTTGATACATGGAGAGAAAACACGGGAACAAGATTCACCAAACAGCTTTAAGCTTGGGTGTAAAAAACAACATGGCTGCTTTAAGTGGTTGCAGCATGTGTGTATAAATATCTAAAAACACTTAGCAAATTTTTACAATAACTGTCTGTGTCTTAATACTACAAAAAACGTTTTATCGTCCTTCTTAACCCACTCTGGAAGGAATTCCACAATTCCAAGCAACTAGATATCTAGATGTGTTGAAAGTCATAAACGAATACCACCACCTGTCAGTCAAGTGTATCTCCAAGTATGTAATTAATTTAATAACTAAAAACATATAGTGCATTATTATGTACATATGACACCCTGAGATATCCATAACACTCCTAAGTGGTTCAAATTACTGTACAGCTTTCATCCATTCATCATCATCATCATCATCATCAAGAAAAAGTAATCATTTTTATAGTATGTATGTAAAGGCCAGGTTAAGTATTCTTAAAATAATTTGGTGGTTTAATAGCTTGCCTATAAGTGGCAGTGTTCACACAGGCTAGTGAAGTGGAAGCCCTTATAAAGCTGTGATGGAGTGATTATTAGATACAGTCTATAGCCTACTTGTAAAGCACATACAGTATGGAGTGCCCACTGGAGTGCCCCCTGCTTGTAGCTCAATAGTGCCATTGTCTTCATAAAGTAATGAACTTAAACTAAGTTCTATAATTTACTGGCTGTGTGTGCCTTCATCAGCTTGGCTGTGAATAAATATAACCGGATTTCAGTTTAAGAACGTATGTGATATTTTTTAGTGTTGTTCTTAACATCTGACAGAATACACACAAATACAGCAGCTGCCTGGCATTAACATCAATGCTGTGGTGGCGAGTTTTTGTGATTTTCTTTAGTCGCCTTCCTTTGGTCGACACCTTGGGACATTTCAATATAATTTATTCATCCAACATCTTCTCATGTTTGATGGAACATAACTACGGTTTCGAAGTGCCTTTCATTTCAATAACATGAGTTAAATATGGAAATGCTTACAGCTAAATCGACACCCCTGTAAACTGGTAAAATAGGTTAGATTCTTTCGGCTGCTGGTACGGTGTATATGTAGCTATAAGGTGCAGTGGAACCTGCCTCTGTCATGTACATGAGGAAGAGGTCACTGTTTAATGTTTAAATATTTTTGGTAAATCTTTATTCCTCACATTTCATCAACATTCCATGCTGATGCTTTATTGGTTTTACAAATAAATGACTAGTGCTATTAAAATGATGCTTCTGTTTCAGGTATTGAGATCACTTTTCAGTTGGTCGAACCTGTGAGCGTGACCTGGTGTCACACATACTCGCTTCGTGACCGGCACTAGGACCCGGAAGTAGTCTGGTCACAACGCAGGAAGCATAAAAGGAAACAAGATGGCGCATCACATCGCTCAGTCATTGAGTTCGCCCATGTCTGTTCAGATCTTCCGTCTGCCATTTTGTGAGTACTCACTTTCTTGGGTTTACTTTCTGATTCTAGTGTGTGTTTATAGGACGCGGGCTAAATTTGTGTTTTTCCCTTGCTCCCCTTCTGTGAGAGTCCTTAGACTAATTCGCGTGGTTATCCTGCCTACTCGCTTGCTTCCGCGTTTGGGTTCACCATCCACGCTACAAAGGGCTAACCGCTATCGCTAATTCTTCTGCTCATCCTGGGTTAGTTCGTGACACCTGGACATGCTCTTGGTGCTGTCAGCATGGAATGCTCATAGTAAGATTTTGAAAAGTTCGATATTGACTACATTCTGCAAATAAAGATGATGGTAATAATAGTAAAGAAAATAGTGAATAGAGAAAACCTATTTTCTGAATTGCACTGTATGTGTTCCTCTCTTTCAACACCTGCGATCACTCTGGTTTCCATTAAAAATTGCTGAATTATGCCTTGATCACTCGACTCTAAAAAGAGCATACGCGAGGTGAGTCTGATTCTAAGGCAACCAGCAGACAAACAACTGAAGAGAGACCAAACAGCATAATAAAAAGATCAGAACAGGAGAAGGAAAGGTACAGGAAGTGCTACCTAGAGTGGGATAGTAAAGAAAAGCTATTTGAAAGTTGTTGAATTCATTATGAGGTGAACCAAATTTCTCACTTTTCACCATCTTCTGATAAGATGGGACTTTCATTTCTGTCATTTTTTTTAAAATACAAAAATAAAAACCAGGAAAGCATGATAAGAGTGCTACCTTCATGAACATTTAATAAAACTCGGAACAATGTTGAGACATTTTAGTAAGCAGTGACTTGTCAACGTTTTTTAAGGCTTTGGTTTATCTGTAAAGGAAATGCAGGCTGATCTATAACCTGGATTTACCTCAGCAGAACAATTCATGCCTCCCCCTGCTACTTGACAAATTGTACAGCTCTGAAAATCTTTCAATTCAGCCAAATGATTAAAATGCAGAGAGCTGGAAGATGAACTCACAAATAATAGCTGTGCTGTCTAAATGCTTACAGTATGCATGAATTCTGCAAATGTGTTTCCAAGACAATTACACATAGCCGAGTTGAATAAGATGACCTGGCACCAAAACTGCAGAAATAATGGTTTGAGGTGTCTTAGAGAGATGAGATTGCATAAAAAAAAAAAATCTCTCATGCCGCACTGTTTTACAGTTTTTCCTTCAATCTCATATATTTAATGAAAAATTGTGAAGAAAGCTAAAATGTGTACATACACAAGTTTTTTCCAGACCCTCCTTCTTAATGCTTGGTCATGCTTAGCAATCAGCATTATGGCCATGTTTGCAAATATGTCTCTGTGTAATGAGTCCAAATTGATGATTTAGCTCAGCCGGTCAATAGATCTCTTTTAAGCAGGCCAGTGCATTGGATTAATTGCCTCTGGTTTAATTGCTGTTTACAGCAACAGGATGATTCTGACATTCCCAATGATGTCACATTATCAATACAGACAGGAGGATGAGATTGAAACATGTGTTTTGTCTTCTGGTTTGATTTTGTGGCTGTTTGCTAATACACGCTCACTCCAGGGGAGTAAGCCAAACTCAGGAGTGACCCGGGGGCGCTGGAGCTGTGAGGTGCCAATACTAACGCTGCTCCTGACTGTGAAGTGTCTACAGATTATTTTTGTATATTGCCCCAGATCTGCTTGTAAATTTAGAGTTTCAGTATAACTTAAGAGCTTATGCATAAGGATCCTCACCATTAACCTGAATTTGCAGCACTGCAGGTCAAAGCAAGAAGTAATTTTACTCTAGTTTTAATTAGCCATCATTATCAATTCATGCTGCTTATTACCTCCTTGGACGTTCAAGGTTCGAATGTTAATCACATGAGATTATTTCTCATGATGTTTCCTGATGTTGTTCTTGCAGCTGTTTCTATTAGGGGTCGCCACAGCAGGTTTTATGCCAGATGCCCTTCCTGATGCAACCCTCCAATTGTTATCTTTTGCCTCAAAATGTACTTATTCCCTCATGTCTTCAATATCCATGGCTTACTGTGTGCTTTCTTTTTAATTGCTTCATTAAACTCCACTGAATAAATCAGGACTTACAGTCTTATGCAAAAGTTTAGGCACCCTTTGATAAATAACAGATTTTGGTGATTTTTTTTTTTATTGAAAAGATTTTAACACAGTCTCGCTTGGAAATGGAAAAAATGCACAATATTTTCAGCAAACTTTGATCCATAGTTACTTCTTATGCCATAAATTGAACAAAAAATTTTCAGCTTGTTAGATCTGATGCATGGCAACAGCTGTCATTAGTAAATGCCAATTTCAAAGCTTTACAAATACTTTGCACACACTTGCAGACACTCAACAACCATGGGTTCCTCTAAGCTGCTGTGTAAACTCTAAAAATTTAAGTTATTGATGCCTGCAATGCAGGAGAAGGCTACAAGAAGATAGCAAAGTGTTGTCAGCTTGCAGTTTCCACAGTGAGAAATGTCATTAAGAGATGGCAGTTCAGGGGAACTGTGGAGGTGAAAATGAGATCTGGAAGACCAAGAAAACTCTTGGTCAGAAAGACAAATCAAAACCCCATTTGACTGCAAAAAACCTGCAGGAAGATTTAGCAGACTCAGGAGTGGTGGTGCACCGTTCCACTGTGCAGTGATGCTTGCACAGACAAGACCTTCATGGAAGAGTCAGCAGAAGAAAACCTTACCTGCATCCCCATCTTAAATTTCAATGTCAGAAGTATGCAACAGAACATCTACAGAAGCCTGATGCATTTTGGAAACAAGTGCTGTGAACTGATGAAGTTAAAATAGATGAGCAAGATGAGGCCACAATGAGCAAAGGCATGTTTGGACACAAAAAGGAGCAGCATTTCATGTAAATAATACCGTGCTAACTACAGTATTAATCATGGGGGTGGATCTATCATGCTTTGGGGTTGTGTTGCAGCCAGTGGCACAGGAAAAATTGCACAGATGGCGGGAAGAATGGATTCCACTAAATACCAGCAAATTCTGGAAGCGAACATCACACCATCTGTAAAAAAGCTGAAGCTTAAAAGAAGATGGCTTCTACAACAGAACAATGATCCTAAACATACCTCAAAATCCACTATGGAATACCTCAAGAGACGCAAACTAAAGGTTTTGGAATGGCCATCACACACCCCTGATTTAAACATCATTGAAAATTTGTGGGTAGATCTTAAAAGAGCTGTGGATACAAGACGACGAAAGAATATTACAGAACTAGAAGCCTTTTGCAAGGAAGAATGGGAGAAAATCCCAAGTACAAGAATTGAAAGACTTTTAGCTGGCTATAAAAAGCGTTTTGCAAGCTGTGATATCTGCCAGAGTAGGTATTACTAAGTACTGATTATTTAGGGTGCCCAAACCTTGGCACAGTGCCACAATAATGTTTTTATTGTTTATCTTTTTTCAATTTATGACATAAAAATCATCAATGTTTGCTGAAAATATTGTGCATTTTTTCCATTTCCAAGAGAGACTGTGTTAACATCTTTTCAAATAAAAAATCACCAAAATCTGTTATTTATTAAGGGGTGCCTAAACTTTTGCATAAGACTGAATGTACTAGATGTACGGTATGAGGGCAGATTAGTGAGAACTGGTTCTATGACTTAGATGAGGGGTGGAATCCATATTTTAACTAATATGTCTTTAAGAAAAAAGAATTCTGACATACTGTATCATTTTACATTAACTCTCTTTAATCATAAAATATATTAATTCTAAGCTAGCGTGAGTACCCCTCGTTGATGGTAAAACTTGTTTTTTTAAGGTTGAGTATTTTATGCCTTATTTTAAGTTGTACTTCTTTTGTCATTAGCCAAACTCCCTGTTCTGTAATCGGAGAGCGAATCGAAATTTTAACACTCATAAAAAGGTAAATTGGAAGTTTAAAGTTTGTCTTAAAACAAGACTTATGCAAAAAGTTTAGGCACCCTTTGATAAATAACAGATTTTGGTGATTTTTTTTTTTTAATTGAAAAGATTTTAACACAGTCTCGCTTGGAAGTTGGAAGTTTAAAGTTTGTCTTAAAACAACTCCAGCACGTTAAAATTCACTTATACCCCTTCAGCGCTGTTATTTCTGTAAAAGTGAAAATATGAACTAATCTCAGTAAAAATATTCAGTTTAGCTTTTCTAATTAATATCTATTGGTGCAGGTGTTTTTTTTTATTTATTATTTATTTATTTTATTTGAGCAAGTATTATAAGTAGCTTATTTTAAAGTAGATTATTAAATCCAGCACATAACTGTTCATAACATCGCTTTTACTCAACATTTTGATTTTACTTATGGTGCAGATTAAACTTCAGGCAGAGATCTAAGTACTGCAGAAGTTACAATAAATTGTGTCCAGACAGTTTTTTTAAAACTGGTTTTGGGTCCTCCAATTTATGAAATTTAAAGATTTCTTTGGAACAATGGGTTCTGACCAATGTACACACAAATCCTTTTTTTTCATTTATAGAGATAAAAAAACGAATTAAGGCAGAATACAAACCACCAACTGGGCAATTAGGAAATTGGTTTTATACAGAATATAGAATGCTGATTCCTGAAATTTTTATGTGAATCTAAATTAACAACAAAATCCTAAAAATGCATGTGCTGATGAAGGAAAACGATTGACAATGAAAGACATGACAGATTTGGAGCCAGATTATGCTGTGTAGTGGAGATAATCTCAATCATGCACTGTGTCCCAGGAGATGATAGAGGCTGCGTCCCGAATGGATGATGAGAAAACTGTGTGCTTTTGACTATGACAGAAACTGATGTAATAAACAAACAACAATTGTACAATACCTGAGCCATGCATGTTCTGTTATTTTAGATTCAACAGTAGAATTTACTAAAGAACATAAAGCCAAGAACACATGAGTTGAATTACTAAGGCTTACATCCTGGTCACTGTTTTATAATCTTACTGAATTTAAAATAATCCCTTGTTGACGTTACAGAAATAATTTTCTGGCAGAGGACAAACAATCTATTAGTTAGTGATCTCAATGTCTAACATGAATTTTCCTTCTCCAGGTTTAAAATCGATAAAAACACACACCATGCTGGAGATGCTTGAGTCAGAGATCATTAGTGCCTTAGCCATCATTCCATCCCTCTCTTTACACCTTACTGTTGGTGTAGTGAACATTTTTCCATCATTTCTAACTAACCTCTGAGTCCTGCTTCTGGAAACATCTCAGAAACCTTATGTAAAGAATAAACCGCTCAGTGTAGTGCTGTTTTAGGAAAACAATTAGCAATAGTCAGGCTTGTGTAATTCAATTTAATACAATAAAATTTTTATATATATAGCACTTTTAACAATTGTTATTGTCGCAAAGCAGGTTTACACAATCAAAAGAAATTATAGAGGTTTGTATAAAATGTGTATGAATCAAAACAATTAGATTGTCACTGATGAGCAAGCCAAGGGTGACGGCGACAGAGGCAAGGAAAAACTCCCTGAGATGGAAATGGGAAAAAATCTTGAGAGGAACCAGACTCAACAGGGAACCATTACTTATTTGGGTGATAACGGATAGCAGAGATTGATCTGCAGTCATGCTGTGCGTAATCTTTAAGTTAAAATGTATGCCAGTTTGTTGTTGGAGGCTCGGGTAGACTTGTAGAGAATTCCAGGGGCAGTACACGGGGCATCTATGTGCGGGGCACTAGGACGAGTCAGACAGGTCCAGAGGGTAGAGCGGGTCTGGATCACTGGCTCAGGAGCTCGACAGAGAGACAGGGAGAAAGATGAAGTGAAGACATCACTAATGAAGAATTTCATTAATAAGAAGAAACCTGATAAATTCCTCATCCTTGGTCAGGATCACAGATATTGTACGAGACCAGGCTGCTCTGAATCACATATATGCTTTAAATGTTTTTTTTTTTTTTTTAAACAGCTTGATGCACATTTATGTATTTTGTTTTTTCCCAAAATGAAATAGTTTTTTTTTCTGTTAGCCCTGTCAATTCCAGATGTCTCACTGCTCCATTTACTTTCTCCTTCACCAACACAATGGAAATCACTAACTGATAACGAGCTAACGGGTTTAATTACGCCTGCTGGGGGCATTTATGGATCTTTTACACTCTAAATGGAAATAGCAGATGGCTAGATTGTGGAGTTCTTAGTATTAAACAAGAATCTTGAGAGAAAATGTTAATTCGGTTCTACTTAAATATTTGACAATGATCTGAAAGCAATTTTTATATTTTGGTGAAGAAAATGAGACTTATGAGTCTTTGAGTTCTGGATTGTGATTATAGTCAGAAGGTTTTTGTTTTAACTTTGTATAACAGCAGTTTTGCAATTAGTGCAGTTACAAATAGTTTCTATGGTAACATAATCATAAAGAAATTGAAGATGTAAGAAGTTTATTTACATTTCATGAAAGAAGTTTCCAGTGTCGGTACTTTGTAAGAGGTAAAGCTGTACCCTTCTGTCCTCCTAGAATTTTTATCTGGAAACTTTTGAGGTTATTAATTTATTAATTAAATAATACAACAATACATTCATTAAAGCTTCAAATGTTTTTTTGTTTTCAGTTCAACATAAAATATTTAGATAACGAATTACACACAATTAGTTTGTTTATATGTTTGTTTAATTGTTTATTAATTCACTCATTTCATTTACTCATGTAAACACGTTCTCACTAGCCAGGTTTTCCAATAAATCTGGTTGTCCCAGTGTGAGGTGTTTTATCCGTGAGACAGGAAAAATCATCGGAGATCAGTCTTTTCTTCTGGCTTTTATTAATTCTCACACACCAGATCTGTCTCAGTGTTGGATACAAAAGCATGCAGTAATATACAGAGGCTTGCTTTGGCTCCACTTTGTACAGACCTGCAGCTCACTTTCAGCTCACTTTCTGATGTAATTCATCTCTATTGTCCTGTAGGATTTACATAATAATGACGATGAATGACTGCCTGCATTCTCCACCATTAATATGTAGGGTTTTCAACTCTGGGTCACAGGTGAATCTAATCTTTAACGATTCGGGTTAATTTTATTAAACTGAACAAAATTTATAGTTATCAATTCATACACTTAATCATCTATCCGTCCAGTGTTTAGCACGATTTAGTGTATCTTACAAATTCTGTTTATCCTGCGGCCGATGATGATAATACAAAATTAGGTATTTATCAATTTACTGTATGAGCAAGGTAATGTAAGATCTAGGGAAATGTTTAAACTTTAAAATACATGACCAAGACTACAGTTCTTTATAAAGAAACAAGAATTTATTTGACTAATCTATGATACATGAAACTACGTTACTTAAACACACACATGCACACATACACACAAACAGTTCAGAGGGTGAAAGTAAATGGAGTTCTTCTAGTAATTTTTACTAGACCTGAGAAAGTCACAAGAGCAGAGTCTTGGGTTTACTCTGACTGTTTAGTTCTGAATCAAGCACCAGTTTCAGTAAGGTATGAAGCTTTGTTTGTTTACTTGCGTTACATTTCATTCTCATGTGGTGGTTCACCTCCAGCGAAGGGAATGGGAATCAGCGACGGCATTGCTGATTGGTTGGTGCGCTGTTGTAGAGATGATGTCTTTCGGGAAAGCCCTTGAAAACCCTACATATGAATGGAGGAGAATGCAGGAAGTCATTCGTTGTCATTATTATGTAAACAATACATATATTGGTGGAGAGTAACAGCGGGCATTGTTTGGCTTAAAAATTCATAAAACCAAGATAGTTTACTGTGTCTCTTCTATTGTCCGAAAATAGATTAGAGACAGAGAAACAGAGTTTTGCGATACTGTAGACGTACTTGTTGCGGCACACCACTGTATGAATGAATGAAATGCAACGCGAGTTGTTTTAAAAGTTTAAACTATACAGTAAAAGTAAATATTTAATTTGCTTCAAAAGCGCATTCCATTTTCAAGCTCTGCTATACAAGTTAACTATTGTCTATGGAGACAGACCAAGGCGCTATAGAAAAGAGCACCAAGAGAGGAGTAAGCGTGTTCCTTGCTCTTTCTCTTAAAGAGGCCTCCATAGTGAATCTGTCCATGTGTGTTCCACTGGCAAATTCATCTTTGCGTTTAAATCTCCCCGGTACTGAGCTTAGCTAACTAAAGTCTCGATACCATTTGATTCGCTGAAACTAGTGAACTCAAACGGTGCTCAGAGAGAGTGGCCAAATGCGTTGTATGGGATAAGTGTTGAACTTGATCAAGTAAAATGTGCGGGTAAAAGCCACATGTGTTTTTGTGTGTCTTATGTCTTTGTATGCTTTGTCTGACAAAGGTCTGAGATCTCAGCCAGTTTGTTGTGTTAAATGCACTAACAACTAATTTGTGTGCCGAGTCGAGGTCATTCAGCTATAAAGAGCTAACTAATGTTTTTCAGGTTGTTCAGTGGTGGCTCAGTGGTAGATGTTTCGCCTGCCATGCGAAAGGCCCGGGTTCGATCCCCAGCCAGTGCCCAAACCCCAGCCACTGGATGCAGTGCCGGTCCCAAGCCCGGATAAAATGGGAGGGTTGCGTCA
>JAOVVA010109485.1:0-11632 GCA_028565275.1 Leiocassis micropogon | reverse complement strand
ACATTATTTATACACAGTGTTTAGTCACTTTGTGATGGATGTGAATGTTTTACAGCCTCTGAAGGAGATTCTTCCTCCAACGACTCTTAAAGTGTGACAGTGTGACTTCTTGCTGAACTGAGAGAGTAAGACATGATGTAGTTTGCAATTTAACATTCAGTCTCAGCTCAGAGCTCATCCTGTTTCTGTCTGTCTGTTTTTCTAGGAGAGATGAGAAGAGCAAGATGTCATTTAATATTACACGACCACTCATAACATTTACACATTAACAAGGATTATCAGTTATACACCAGTAAATTCACTGATTTAATTAATTAATATAGACCGTTATATCGCAGTTAAGACTGTATATGCCTGTCTGTTCACACAGTAGTGTGTATTTTAGTGTGTGAGTCTGGATTAGGAGCTTTGGACTTTTTTTAAACAACTTTAGTTATGATGATAAAGTATATACTTTATCATAACATGTTTGCTTATATTATTATTTTTATTAGCATGATGTTTTGCATTATTGTGTGATGGCTGATTGATTGTTGTACACATGTGAACAAAATTGTTGGTACCCTCCCGTCAAAGAAACAAATCCCCCTAGAATGGCACCCGTAGAAAAGAATGAAAATAAATCAAATCAAATAAAAAAATACAGAGAGCGAAGGAAAAAGTTTAGAAATGAAATTTTAAAGAAAATGATACACAAAAGGTGTTAAAGGTAAAGGCTATAAGACCATTTCCAAGCAGCTTGATGATGCGTATATTTATTTTTTAACTTTTTATTTCTGTTTTTATTATGTAAATTGATTCTGAACTTCATCAGTACAAGTGTATGTAGGAGCTGTCATAGATTACACATAATATTGTGTGTTTTATAGGATTCTCTCTTAGTCAAGTGTGTTATCTTCGGAATGTTCTCATGAATATAAATAGTGATGCAGTGTTTTGTGTGATTAAACCCAATGCAGATATTGTAAATTTCTCTGTCCTAATTGAATACACAGAATCTGAGCCACACAATATTATGTGTAATATATAATGGCTCCTACATGCACACCAATAATTTTATGTATATAAAAAATTGTTTATATAAAAATGTATTATTGCTGTATATATTTGTTAGAATTATTTTATATATAAAGGAGTTATTTCTACTCTCTTGCTCTCTTCCTCGTTGATCTGATATTAACGTGTTAAATATTTCCTGCTGCTATCTTCCTGTCTCCTTTTGCATCTGTTCATAAAGGTGTGAACGTTCCCACTCTCACCTTCCTATTCTCTCTATATGTCTCTCTCTCTCCCTTTATCTCTCTCTGTCTCCTTCCCCCTCTCCCCCTAACTCGAGCCAACATCTTGTAATCTGTCTCTGGACAGACACCTCTCTGTCTTCCTCTCCTTTGAATCTTCAGGATCTCACCAGAACATTTACAATAGTTCATGTTCTTTGTAGTAACATGTTGATGGCATATAAAAACCCCAAGAGACCTTTCTGACAGACAACGTGTGTGTGTGTGACTGAGTCTCTCCTGGTGCCAGAAAAGCTTACCGAAGGACAGTGGACAGACCGAGCAACTCGCCTCTTCTACTACGCAACTTTTAATAACTTTAAAGATTTTTAATAAAATGTATACATAAATTGTCTCTTTTTTGCCAATTCCTTTTTATAGACATAAAGCAGTTCTTTAGATGTATACACTTCAACTGATTTGAGGGTCTCGCTGCTGCTTGTTTATCTGTGTATAATGTATACTGTGGAGAATTTGATCACAACTATAGCTGTTAAGTAAAGAAAGATGAAAACTATTACTAGATGCACTAAATGCTAAGTCTCTGAATCCTACAGGGTGTTGCAAACATTTATATATATATTTTTTTTTTATATTAAAACTACACACCTAACAAAAACAGCATACTAAACCTCGACAGTCATTATTCCCAAACAACCATATTCTCTATAGAACATTAGCAGGTTTAGCTACAGTACTGTATTGTATCTGATGTCGAGGAAAGGGCAAAAGCTCACTTTTCTGGATACTGTAAAAAATCCCAATAGATAAATGATTAATTAATTAATATTGTATTGTTGAGACAACAGGTAACACTGTGTCCTTAAAAACTTTGAAGACACAGATTAAGGCCATGTCCACACGTAGCCGGGTATTTTTAAAAAACAGATTTTTCTCTGCGGTTTTCGCCTTTTGTCCACAAACTAACGCAGTTTTGGTCATTTGCGTGTGGTTGAAGCTTTTGGAAAACTTCCAAAGTGAATATTTTCCAAAACTCCGTTTTCAGTGGAAACTGAGATTTTGACTTGTTGTAACGTCACCTTGTGCCGATGATGTAATTGTCTGTGTGCTCGTCTCCTTGATTTGACATCAGCTTTGTTTATGAGGATATTTTGTGCAGTGGTGAACTTAGATGCAGTAAACTAGTGACTGTGCTAACATTGCTTACTGGACTTTTTACATGAGTGCACATACACACGCAGTTACTCACACATTACATTAATGAACAGAGGTGCCTGAATATACTACGAAGCTCACTGCTGCTACACACAAACAAGTGATGGGGTCATTCATGAATGATTCGTTCTTTTTGATCGAGTCTTTAACGTGACTCAGAAGTAGTCTCGGAGAGTGATTCGTTCATTTTCTACTGGACGCGCAAAGCATTGCAAAGCCAACGTAGGTCATATACAGGAAACAGAATTGAACGGTTCATCTAATGAGTCTTCTGGTCCGAATCATTCACTCTTTTGTCACATGACTCCCATAGACGCGATGCAGTTATATTTACATATATAAAATAAACACCAAACGCAGTATTACATTGTTTTATATATTGTTTTATTTTTGTTTGTGAAAATAATTTAAGTTTAAAATAAAGAGACTGTATATAATTTTTTTTATTAAAATAATTTATTTAACAGTTGTGTTACAATGTGTGTATGTAGACGTGTTGGGGGTCTGTTTATAGAAAATGTAACATTTTATTTTATTTCTGATCAAAGGAACGAAATGAACTAAATGACAAAAAAGGATTCGTTCATTTTGATCAATGAGATTCAAAGAATCGAGTCACTAAAATTCTCAGATCTTCCCATCACTACTGTCTAGCAGCAGGCTGGATGTGTTTGAATACAGTTCAAAAAGTGCTACTCCAATGGCGATACAGGGGTCGGGAGTAAGGCACACATCATAACTGATCTTCCAATCAGCACCTCTCTCTCCAGAGAGAAACACAACCACAAGGGCAGGAAACACAAAGAATAACAAACAACAAATAATTAGAATATGTCGGGGACGTGACATGAGCCCACAATCACTACTTGAGCTGTTTTAAATATTTGAATTTAATAAGTTGAGTCAATAAATAGAGCAATAAGTTTGAGCAATATATAGAGCAAATTTCTCTAAAAGTAAACATATAAAAGCTGTGCAACTTGTACCTAACTTTTTTTACGTTGAGGTGGCTGTTTTTTTTTTACTGTGAGTAAATGTTCATTGGGGCCACCAGTTTCATTTACCTCTTGCTTCCAATGCTTTCTAAAATTACTCATTAACAATCACTTAACTCAGACTTGTTTTGTGCATTATATATACAGTACAGGGCTGTGAAAAAGTATTTGTACTATTTTATTGCATATTTTTCACACTTTAATGAGAAAAAATAATAATATTACACAAAGACAACTAGAGAAAATACAAATGAAGTTTTTAAATGATGCTTTCATTTATTAAGGAGAAAATGATGTCCAAACCTGCCTGGCCCTATGTGAATTACCTAATAACTATAGTGTGCCACCCTTGGGGACAACAACTTTAATCAACGTTTGCTATTACTAACTGCCAATGAGTCTTTCACATCACTGTGGAGGAATTTTGGCCCACTCTTCTTTGCTAAATAGTTTTAAATAAGCCACATTGGAGGGTTTTTAAAAATTGAACGGCCTGTTAAAGTATCTCAGTCAGATTTAACTTCGGAGGCCACTCCAAAACCTTAATTGTGTATTCTTTGAGCCATTTCGAGGTGGACTTGCTGGTGTGTTTCAGATCATTGTTCTGCTGCATAACCCAAGTGCGCTTGAGCTTGAGGTCACAAACTGATGGCCAGTAGTTCTCTTTGAGGATTTTCTGGTAGAGCGCAGATTTCATAGTTCCATCAATTATGCCAAGTTGTCCAGGTCCTGAAGCTGCAAAATGTTTATTATTTTTTTTTTTTTTTATGAAAATTTCATTTTAATGAAATGCTGTGTTAGTTTTATGTCAAATGTAACGGAAGGCACACCTTCCAAAAAGTTTAGCTTTAGCTCAAATAATTTCAAATACATTAAAACTTTAGCTCAAAGAATATTTGCCCAAAAGTCTTGATCAAGATTTTTTTTGTCAAATGTAAAATGAGCCTTTGTGTTCTTTTTGGTCAACAGTGGCTTTCGCCTTGGAACTCTCCCATGGATGTCATTTTTTCCCCCAGTCTCTTTCTTATTGTTAAATAATGAACACTGACAATGGCAAGTGAGGCCTGCAGGTCTTTAGATGATGTTCTGGGTTCTTTAATGAGCTACTGGATGCTGCCCGCATCAAATTCAAAATCCTGATGCTTGCCCAAAAAGCTAAAAACAGCCCAGCACCTGTTGAAGCCATTTCTATGGAGGTAATAATATTTTGAGTTTGTTTAGTAAAAGAGAAGGGGGGAAGGCCTGTGTTGCAAATTAAATGTAGAAATTGGAATGTAAACAGTTAACCAGTAATGTAGCATAACGTAATTTGATTGGCTGTTAGATTTAGTATGAAAGAAATGGAACCCTTTTGAGCTGTGTTGACTTTTGAGCAACACAGTCTTTTGACCTATGCAAAACTGCGAGTTAAACTGTAAGCAAAGTAAATATCCTAAGTTTTATGTTTTAAGATTTATAATTAAACAGTCAAACGAAGAACTTTGGATTCACTGACCTTTTTGTGTTGAGTACAAAAGAACTCGGAAGTCCTAAGCTAGTGAGTCGGCTTATTGCGCTCACAGCACCCATGTATCTCTCAGCTCTAATCACATCCCACAGCGCACTGCACCACTTTCCGATCCGATCCTCCAGCACTGCTCAGCTGGTCCCACCATCTCTCAGAGATTGAGGAAGACATGCATCCAGACTCTTTTCTGTTCTGGCACCCAGGCGGTGGAATGAACTTTTTTTAGATATCTGTACAGCTGAGTCTTTGGCAATCTTTAAACAACAACTTAGGACATTTTTACTTCTTCAATACTTGGGTTAATCCCCACCACCTCCCAAAAAAATCCTTCCCAACAATGTTTGACAGAGGGTACTTATACTGAACAAAAATATAAACGCAACACTTTTGTTTTTGCTCTCATTTTTTATGAGATGAACTTAAAGATCTGAAACATTTTCTACATACACAAAATAACCATATCTCTCAAATATTGTTCACAAATCTGTCAAAATCAGTTATGACGACGAACTGGAGTCAGGTTGAGACCCCGATGAGGACGATGAGGATGACGAGCATGCAGATGACCGTCCCTGAGACCTTTAGTAACCTAGTAACCAGTGTAAGGATCTATCCAATGATGGAAACTTTTGTAAATTGCTCTGGATAAGACCATCTGCCAAATGCCTGAATGTAAATGTCCTCTTGGAGTAATTCCATATTTTCACCGTTTGTGGATAATGGCTCTCACCGTGGTTCACTGGAGTCCCAAAGAATTAGAAATGGCTTTGTAACCCTTTCTAGACTGATACCTGCCAATTACTTTGTTTTTCATCTGTTCCTAAATTTCTTTAGATTATGTTGGTTGTTTTGATCTTTTAGCATGCTTCACTTTGTCAAACAGTTTCATCATTTACACTTTAACAGGTTAATTAAGTAAATTATTAACTTGAAGCTGTTTGCAATAAATCAATGAAACAAGAGCAATTTAAAAGGCTCAACAGAACTAATATATGAATCTCCAAATTCAACACAAATAGCCCCTTTTGATAATTACTTCAGTCTCCCCAATCCTCTGTATAAAATCTCTCATTAAAGCACAAATTTGTAAATCCGCTGTTGCTTTAAGCACAGATTATATGCCTCATATGTACTTGACTTAGAACACATCAAATACCTGGACGTTCTAAGGATTTGATGGAGATGTTTCACTGCATGTCAGGAAGTCAAGAGAGTTGTCTATACAGTTAAGAGAAGACATCACTGCCTTGCACAAACAAGGACATATAAAATAGCAAAGGTACTCTAAATGTTCCTAGAAATACAGAACGATGCCTATTTCACAAGTTCAAAGTTGAAGGAACAGTGGTTACACTACCTGGACATAACAGAAAGAGGAAGCTATCACCCGCTGCTATCTGCTGCTACTCCTGAGGAGGCAAGTGTTGAAAATCCCTCAATTGACTGAAATTGACCTCCAGAAAGATTTGGTGGCATTAGGCTATAAGGTGCATACTGAACATTGAAGGTGGAAAATTTTATTGAATTTAAATTATACAGTCTTGTGCAAAAGTTTATAAACTTATTGTTTATATTGATAAATAAAGGAAATGGAATAAAATGCACAATATTTTCAGCAGGCATTGGTGCATAGTTACTTTTTATGCCATAAATTGAAGATAAAAATAAAAACATTATTGTGGCACTGTGCAAAAGTTTGGGCACCCTACATAATCAGTACTTAGTAACACCTCCTTTGGCAGATATCACAGCTTGCAAATGCTTTTTATAGCCAGCTAAAAGTCTTTCAATTCTTGTACTTGGGATTTTCTCCTTGCAAAAGGCTTCTAGTTCTGTAATATTTTTAGGTCGTCTTGCATGCACAGCTCTTTTAATATCTACCCACAAATTTTCAATGATGTTTAAATCAGGGGACTGTGATGGCCATTCCAAAACCTTTAGCTTGCGTCTCTTGAGGTATTCAGCGGATTTCGAGGTATGTTTAGGATCATTGTCCTGTTGTAGAAGCCATCCTCTTTATATCTTCAGCTTTTTTTTACAGATGGTGTGATGTTTGCTTCCAGAATTTGCTGGTATTTAGTGGAATCCATTCTTCCCTCCACCTGTGCAATGTTTCCTGTGTAAAATGCCTTTGCTGATTGTGGCCAAAGAGTTCTGTTTTAACTTCATCAGTCCACAGGACTTGTTTCCAAAAAGCATCAGGCTTCTGTAGATGTTTTGTTGCATATTTCTGACGTTGGATTTTATGATGGGGCACAGGTAAGGTTTTCTTCTGCTGACTCTTCCATGAAGGTCTTGTGGAACGGTGCACCACCAATTCAAAGTCAAAATTAAGCCAGTGGCAAGGTACACTAAATTAAGGGAAATACCTAAGCACTCAAACAATAATAGACCTAAAGTAAATTTAATACTAACCTATCATCGATATTAAAACTAACCTTTCAAGTTTTCTCACTTACAAAGAATGGAGAGATATGTAATTTTCATCGTAGTAGGTACTGTACACCTCAACCGTGAGAGACAGAATCTTAAAAGAAATCCAGAAAATCACATTGTATGATTTTTAAATAATTAATTTCCATTTTATTGAAATATGTAATATGTAAGTAACTTTTATTATTTTACAACATGAAAGATATTTTTATGTTATCTAACTAGTTAGTGTATTGTATGACTATGCTGTGTTTAAAAGCATTGTCCTGAACGTGTGCATGTTTTCTAATTAACTTAGCTGCTGTACCGTTAGCATGCTAGCTAGGTTAACCTGAGGTAGCCCTCTGCTAGCATTGGATTCAGTTATAAATGTATAGCCTGAGTTTAGACTGGATAAGTGTAAGTTGATTTCTTAATGTGTAACGCTACACAATGTGAGAGGGGTTAAGAAGCTGATTAAAATAATTCGGCTGTAAACCACCCGTGTTTGTTTCTGTAGTCAGCCCTTAGACAGGAGAAGATAGAGAGGAGGGCTGTCTAACTCTTCAGTGTTCCTCTCCAGTGTTCCTCTTATCACCTCAGAGCAGACTCTGGGAAAGGGGAAGAGGGAGAAGGCCAAGAGCTCAACACTAGACCGTGAAGAAACTTCACTCCTGGTAGAAAACATCATTTTTTTTCTTGCCTTTATCACCATTCAGTAAAATTGTTTTGTTTGTGAAAAACTATTTTTAAGTTTGTGACAATGTTTTTAGTCATTAATTTGGGCACTTAAGATTTTTTTGGGTGTGTGGGATTCTCAAAACACATTTATATTTTCGTTTAGTCCGTCTTAAACCAGTATGCATTCAGGTGTCAGAACGACATCAGGAGATAGACAAGGTGTGGTTGGATTTTACTTAAAATATTTCAGGATTATCAAAAATCTCACACACTCCCAAAGGTCCACTTTCTTTTTATGAATCCAGTGGTGCTCATTTGGACAACAGAACACTTTTCTTGGAGTGTTTTTTTGATAAGCATTTGCTTTATTTCTTGTCTTGTTAATCCACAAAGCTTTAAACTCCACATGACAGTGAAAAGCCCTCTCAGCCCAAACAGCAGCTGTTATAGGTGAGTAAATTGAGTTGAAATGAGAAGTTCCAGGCCGTTGCCTCAGAAAAAAAGGTTAAAAATAAACTTGGGGAGAAATCACAAATATTAGTCTGAATCTCTAATGTCCAATGCCGACTGCCAAAGTCATCAAATTCACATTACAGTGTAAATTATTCATTAATTAATTAATTATCAGGGTCTCAATCAAAAACTGAAAACTCAAGCAATTAATTATCAATAGTTTAGGACATAAACAGAAAACAGAAACAGATCGTTTCTTAGTAAATCATGTACGGTTGAGTATATATGGAATGATTCCATTTTAATTATTTAGCCTACATGTTTTCTACACAACTCTTAGTAAATATTTCTCTCGCTGTTTGCTTCTCATTTGTTTCAGCACATGTCAAGAACGTCTTTAAACTGCAGGAAGAACAAAGTTGAAGAATGAGGGTGAAATTTGATATGCTAAACCTTTCCAGGCTTCCAGCTGCAGACCTCATCCTTGTAATATATTCACAAACCTTTTTTATTCTTTATTTCTTTTATTGTTTATTGATTTAATTGTAAATTGGATAATGTAACAAACTAAGAAAGAACACAGTGGGTGTTTCCAGTCATACACTGATAGCAGTGTCTCCTAGCAACAGCACTGTTGAAAAGTAATATTGCTAAGTGTAAAAGTACGTTCATGGCTGCCTTTTTTTAAATTGTTTTTTAATTTATTTTTTATGTATAGGTGCGTTGCCTTATTTATTGACTTTACTTAATTAATAAAATTAATTGCAAAAATGTTGTTGTAATGTAAAGTAGTTGTATTACACATCACATATTTAGATTGTAGAAATACTGGGAGTCATTTTTCAGCTTTATTTAAATTGTGCATATGATATTTTATTTGCAGTACAACTACTATACTAATTGCTGTAGTCATTTAATATTAACAGCAGTGTTGCAGTATAAAGGTGAAGATAAAAATGCATTGTTTACCTAATTAAATAAAAAAAGATCTCCAAAGTACTTTTTATACTTTGTATATTTTTCTTTTATGACTGCAGTCTTGCTCTCTCTCACACACACTCACTCAAACACACACACACACACAGTTTTGCGTGCATGAATAAAGTGAAACTATCTTGACATAAACCACAGTTTCTGCACAGCCGCTTAAAGCGCACAGCCGAGGAGTTCTGTCGGTAATGCGCTCTGTCCGGCAGCTCTTCTGCCCCAGATTTCCTTTGTTCATGTCTTGTGTATATTTCTGATTTCCTCTTAGTGTAGTCCTCATAATAATTTTTTTTAAAACATAGACTTTTTTTTATTTTTATTTCATCGCTTCGTCGTTTGCTCTTCATTCACTTTGTGTCGGTTTATTAGTGACGTAACGCACTATTTATAAACATGAGTGTATCTCACAAACTAATTGATGAAGATTGACCAAATTAATTTTGTGTTGTATTTTCTGCACTAAGCTCTCTCGTGCGGCTCTATCTGGTCCCCCATCAAGATGCGTTTCTCGTATCCCCACCCAGTGAAAACATTGCAGGGAGCGCGCATTCAGAGAAATGCTCGTCCGCGAGAGGTTGTGCGCGTATCACTGAGCTTCTCCGGATTCTCTTCCGGAATAGAAGAGACAGAGAATTTCATTTGAAAACGAAACTTGTCATAACATGCATTGTATTGTTTTAGTTTTTTGTTTTTTACATCACTCTATACACAAGCCATTATATATGCTACACAAATGCAATCATTTTCTTTGGTACTTTTTAATATAATATTTAAATTCTATATTATATATAGCAAATTTTCTCGCATTATTATTATTATTTTGATTATTATTATTGTTATTAGGGCCTGAGCTCCGACCGGTGTGAAGCCTTATTGTAACTGAAGGAATTATTATTATTATGTATTTTTTGCCTTGCCTAAAAAAACGCTAATTTGAGTGCCTGAAAGACCACAAACTTTCCAAAACATTCAGCCCCCTTTACATTTTTGGTGTAAAACTGTCTCCATGAGTGGGCGTGGGCTCGGCTTCGCCCCTAGCATGTGATCTGGGTCCCTGTAAGACCTCACAAGAAAAAATGGTCTACAAGTCTACTAGAGGTGAACAGGAAGTCTGCCATTTTGGAAAAACTGCAAGACATTGTATTTTAACAAACTTCTCCTAGCCACATCATCTGATCGAGTTCAAAACTATACCGTCATGATGAGCATGCGAGTCTGAACAGAATGATGTAGTAATATGACAAGATTACAGTTATAACGCAACTTATTAGCAGTAGTTATTGTATTTTGGCAGATTTTCCGCTTTCCACACGTCATAAACTCTTTCTAGGGAAATAATCCGATAAACCTTAAATTTTATCAAAGTTCCACGGTGTGGGCAGGGCAGGGCCCCAAATTTGGTCCTTCGCCACTATGGGGAAAGTTGCTGTATCTCTTAAATTGTTTGTAGGGGCCCTCATGGACTGCACAGGCCGTGAGGGCCCAATCATCGCTGGTTGCAGCTTTAATTCTTTTTGTTGTTGTTTCATTCGACTGCTCCTGTTGTGGGGTCGCCACAGCATACCTGATCCGCACGTAACTTTGGTACAGTCTATCAAGGAAAACAGTGATGCGCTGTAACAAAAAAACAAAAAAAAAAAACAGTCAATCGCCGTATACAATTGTATGCAGTGATTAACTGTATTTTTTAAATTACAGCACATCACTATATTTAATTTTGTTGCTAACAGTTGTGTTCAATGAATGCAACCTGTTGAATACCGGTGGCGATTGTGTGAATAAAGAGGATTTTTTTTCTTTTCAAGAAAAATAACAAGCAGCAAAGGTAAATGTATAATAATATAAACATATACTGAGATACTGAGTCACAATTGACAGAGCTGATAGGCAATCAAATTTACCCCAACATTTGTTCCTCAGCGTAGCGTTAGCAGTAACTTTTGAAAGTAGCGTTAACCTGAGTTAGCAACTTGTCCTTATCATTGTTCATCTATTCATCTAAGAAGAGAGAGAGAGAGAGAGAATGAGACTCCGTCCACACGAAGCCGGTGCGTTCCCTATCCGATCATTTTTTTTCGTGAACACGGCGTCGTCTCAAGAAATATCTGCGTACACACGAAACCACTGAAAACGGTGTAGTATAT
>JAOVVA010109465.1:0-11632 GCA_028565275.1 Leiocassis micropogon | reverse complement strand
AAATATTAGAAGTTGGCACCTCCACATCATTGCATTCAGTTTTTATTCACGATTTGTATAGTGTCCCAACTTTTTTTTTTGGTTTGTATTCTAATCTACTGTATTAGATCAATGATTATTAAATGTTAATAAAAATCAATCACCATAAGAATGAAGTGCAACTTTGAGAATATATAATAATATATCAAGTCAGGAATATATTTATCATTAAAAATGGACTGCTACTGTATCATCCTACAACTGGTTTTAAAACTACAAGACTGGAAAAAAGGCAATGTATTTATACCTGCTTTGTCAAAAGATGAATTAATACTTCAATTTATGAACTTTAATACATTGAATTTAATAATTCAATGTGTGTTGGGGAAAAAAAAGTTACCATTGGCCTCCCCGCTTCCACTGGTTGGACAAAAAGATATTTTAGCTACAAAATTAACCGTAGATTAATCCAGTCATCCCCAAAGGCGCTTGGATGTTGTTGTGGTCAGTGTTTATGAGGGGAAGTATATAATTCAGTTGTCAGATCAACTGCTCCTCTGGCCTGGGGGAAAGACACAAGGAGATTCTCTGTCTAAACAGAGACGGGCCCACTGAATAAAGGACGAGCCGGTCACGCTGCCCCTACCGTGACACACCGCTCTGTGATGAGTACCCGCCCTCGGGCAATACTGTGCTGCTGCCACCTGGGTGTCACATTCAATAGTCTAGAATGTTTGACAATCGCCCTTCCTAGCAGCATGAATACATGAATCAGTCCCCGAAATTTTGTCAGTCCTCATGACAAAATGGCATACAGGACTATGGTTCTACTGTATGAACACTAAATAACCAAGGGGGGTTTCTTGGAACAACTAACAATCCAGTTTGAACTTGAAAAGATGGCTGCTTGACAACGATATGTGAACACATGCACAGGAAGGTTTAAAGGTATTTACAGATACCACCTCCGGAGGTTATCCAGTGTTTTTAAATCCATGCCAAGGACCCATAAATCCCTCTAGCACAGCAACTTGCAGTTTGTGTATGATCTGGTTAAATACATCAGATTAAAAAGAGCTTTACTCTCCGCATTTAACATGCATACTACCCTGCGGCAGTGAGCGCCTTATTAACCGTTTAGGGACATTCATTTTTGCTGACAAGATTTTATAAACCGTCATATTCTTTTTCTTTTATAACATCATGAGAAGTACAAAAACAATGTTGTTTGTTATATTGTATCACAGGGATGGGAATCACAAGGGACCACCTGATACAATATTATAACGATACCTTAGTGCATAGGATTCGATTTGTATTGCCGTTCTGAAAGTATCACGATTTTATAAATATCACAATTTAATATGTATTAAATTAAATAATTAAAAAATAATTTGTTACTATTTTAAAACTTTAAAGCAGATCATTTACAATGCAAATCAGTTACACCTACTAGACCGGGTGCTGTGCTGCCCGACAGTGGAAAAGTTTAAAGCACTCCACCTGTAGGATTATTGGGGAACTGCAAGATTTTACCAGTCAAATGCATTTTCATTCATTCATTCATTCATTCATTCATTCATTCATCTTCTGTACCATTTGTCCTGTATAGGGTCAGGGGGGCTGGAGCCTATCCAAGGAGACCTAGGGCACAATGTAGGGTACAAATTGGACAGGTTGCCAATCCATTGTAAGGCACACACACACGCTCATTCACACACTATGGGCAATTTGGGAACACCAATTAACTCTAATCTGCAAGTCTTTTGACTTGTGACCCAGCAAGCACAGGGAGAACATGCAAACACCGCGCATTCAGACCCAAGGTAGGAATTGAACCTAGGCAGTGGAGGTGCGAGGCCACAGTGCTAACCACTAAGCCATTGTGCTGCCCAGCTAAAATGCAAAGATGTATTAATTTAAAGTTTACTTTTAAAAACTCAAACTTCGAGTCAAATATTGCCATACTAAGGCATGTCTACATGTAGCCAGGTATTTTTAAAAACAGAGCTTTTTTTACTTTGTTTTTTAAAAATAATTCTGTCCACACAACCTATGTGTTAAAAATATCTTTGTCCACATGAAAGTGCAAAACGCTCTGTTAAGTGCTGTTAGGAACCTCCCTAATCAACAGGAGGCCAATCAGAAGCCTAGACAAAATGTCATTACCATTTGCGCTTTGTAGAAGTCCGTTTGTAGAAAGGGTTTCGTCCAAAACCGCTGTCGCTGTCTGCGGGGTCTGTGTGTCGTCTGAGTTTTATATGTATCAGCAGTAACCTTCATAGTACATTCGCGCACCTCTGTTGGTTAACATAATGTGTGAGTAACTACGCATGTATGTACACGCATGGAAAAAGTCCAGTAAGCCACTGTCACAGTCACTGGTTTTACTGTACCTAATTCCACTATTAGACAAAATATCCTCATAAACAAAGCTGACGTCAAATCAATGAGACTGGCACACACAGACAATGACATCATCGGCACACAAGGCGACGTTACAACAAGCCAAAACCTCCGTTTCCCCTGTACACAAAACACCACTGAAAACTGAGTTTTGGAAAATCTTCCCTTTGGACTGTGTTTTCCAAAAGCTCAGTTTTCAACGACCGAAACTGCGTATGCACGTGGACGAAAGCCCATAACTGCAGACAAAAATCTCCGTCTTTAAAAAACATGTGGACATGGCCTAATTTTGTCTTTTGATGTACTGACAGTAAGGACCTACATGGAAGAGTCATCAGATGGAAACTTTGCCGGAAAACAAAACCTAGATTTGTGTTCTGATTTGCTAAAGTACAAATGGAATGCTTTGCCCTCAGTCACAAAAGGTGTGTTCGGAAAAAATGAAGTAGGATTAACGTAAAAAAAATAATAAAACCTTGGCAAATATTAAGCATTGGTAGATATATTGTGCCTGGGGCTTTATGGCATGCAGTGGCACAGGAAACATTGCGCTGGTAGATGGAAGAATAGATTCCATTAGATATTATTAATTCATGAAGTAGATGTGACAGTCAGTTAAGACACTTAAGCTGAAAGGAGACAACAAAAACTATAAGAAATTCAAGCTGAAGCTTTGGCAATGCCGCTCACAATGATCCCTGAATATCAATAACAAATACGTAGGTAGATCTTAAATCTCTTTACATTCTTAAATTCTCTTTCTGCAAGGAACCAAGAATAAAATGCACTCAAATCTGGCTACAAAATGTCTTTAAAGGTGGTGTCTCTAATTACTTAACCTAGTTGCACATGTAGGTGGAATTACAATTTTCTAAAGTTGAAACTCGGTCATATTTGATCATGTTTTTTTCCAAGTAATTGAGCACTAATATTTTTTTCAACAGTTTGCTGCAGAGGTTATGTCTTTTCATGTCAAAAATTTAACCAAATATGTAATTTGGCCAGAGGTGCCAAAATCTTTGCCTAGAAACAGCTCATGATCAGGAACAATGATGCTCAGAGCAGAGTGCATGAGGCATGAAGATGAACACCATGTGAATCTTGACACTCTCAAGATAAAAAAATTGAGGATGCTTTTCTTATTAGATGATAGGTCGTATTTCAGATGCTTTACATCCTGTGTGTGTGTGTGTGTGTGTGTGTGAGATCACTATGAAAATTGATAATGGGTCTCAAGAGAAACTTGACCCAAAGATCAAGGAAACACTGTGCTTTCAAATTGGCACCACATTGAGGAAATGGCACAAAAAATAGAAAAATGAAAGGTGAAGGAAAGAATGTGACCTCTCTTACTGGAGTTTTTGTAATATACAGCCGGTTTATTGTTCCCTTGCTAATCAAGATTTCTGCTAAAAGTCTGTGAAGAACGTGTGGCGCACTTGGATTTGAGATCCTCTGAGCTATGTGTGTGATGGTGAGTAACTCACCCCGATAAGGACAAAAACAGCTTCAGGCATGACGCTCTACTTTTTTTTTTACTGTATAACTTTCTGACCCTTAAATAAACAATCAAGCCAAAAAGGGAAATAATTACACAATATCACCCCTACCCGAGCATAGTCAATAAGCCAGGACATATTTTAGCTTTTCTGTGTGTGTATTGAAGCTACAAAGCTACTACACCGCAGAATCCCAAGTGTTAAATTAACACTGTTTATAAAAATTAATTCTTTAAGTGTTAAATCAACAAGGGGATTTTACTACAGTATGTATAGCTTACGCCACATATGGGATGCTCATAATGCTCATCCTTTAGATTAGCACATTGCATGACACGAATATAGGGAAGATGCATGATGATAGAAGACACAAATTGTGGGACAAATTGTGATGACTAAACAACTGAGTCAGAGCAACTCCAACACTGCAGATCTGGTAGGATGTTCCTGGTCTGCAGTGGTCAGGACATACCAAAAGTGATCCAAGAAAGGAAAACCGGTGAACTGGTGACAGGGTCATGAATGACCAAGGCTCACTGATGCACATGGGGAACAAAGGCTGGCCGATCCAATAGAAGAGCTAGTGTAGATCCAGTTGAGGAAAAGGTTAATGCTTGTTGTGTTAGAAAGGTGTCTTCAATACTTGGACTAATCCAAAAATCCAAAAATCTTCCCAGCTGTGCCCAACTGATGGCACTTAGTTAGTAACCTAGTAACCCAGTGTAAGTATATATCCAGTGATGGAAACTTCAAAGCACTTTTTGTAAGTCGCTCTGGATAAGAGCGTCTGCCTAAATGTAAATGTAAATGTAGGTGTTATAACACACAGATCATTACTGTTTCAGTGGCAGAGGAGGGAACCTATTCAATATTAGGCGGGTGGTCAATGTTATGGCTGATCAGTGGATTTCTAAATGTGAACCGTCATGGCATGCAAAGCCGATCTGACCAAAAAAAAAAACGGAATTGTGCAACATGGCTTGTAATGTGAACGTAACCAGAAATGCCAACCCATGTGACTATAAATAAGATAGGAACAATGGACAAGGCAGTTGAATAACATAAATGTTGGGATTGCAATAGAGGATGTTGCCACAAGGCTGTACCAGAAACATCCAGAAACATCCAGTTCAGAGATTAAAATGTAATGAAGGGATAAGGTACATGAGAAATTATGAAAAGCTCCCAACACTTTTTTAGCTTCAATCCATTGTGACGGTTTACATAATTCACAAAGGGCAGTCAGGAGGCTGCGGGATTGCTCAAGGCTCTAATGAAACACCTGTTAAAGCTCCAAAAGTACCTGCTTTGACATTACTGGAATGACATGATATTGTCTGTGGTGATGTAATGGAAGAAAATAACACTTAACAAGGTGAGGTGTCTCTAAAACACTGTTTGGGCATGTTGGAGGTGTCCTGGAGGTCAGGAGGAGAAGTCGTAATAATGGATATCACTGAGTGTACCCTCTCATCAGTACTGTCTGACCAAAAGCTGAGGTTTAGTGTCCTGGTAATCAGCTTATCACATTAAGTCATACACGGTGAGTAACCATGACATCAGTCTGTGTCTGAACAACTCAAGCCCAAGCATGTGAGACGCCAAGCATGTCTTGGCTGATTAAGATGATGCTGGGGGAAACGGGGCATTTGAGAACATTTTACATTAAGTACACTGACTCTTTCAAGTTTATTTGCAGCTCTGCTTGAGTAAGTTTAATTATTCATGAATTATTATTCCCATCCACTTTCACTTGCACATGCAGGTGTGCCCTACTTTTTCAAAACCGATCAATTACACCATAAAACACAACACATAATCATAACAAACGTAGAGAATGTTTTGAGCTGTAATTTAGCTTTTAGAAGATATTCAACCACTTTTGTCCCCAATCACTGGCGTTTATTCTTTGCGTCAAAAACATTTTCAAATAATTCCTTTCAAGACTGATCAGGTATCTTTAAAATCCCTTTAGATCATAACCAGCAATTTTTCAGTGTTGGAACTTTTTTCCATCTCTTTTGCAGCGAAAAAAAACAACAACTATTCAGATAAACGCTGTGAGCGCTAGTCTCTAATTATCTCCCAAACTTCAAGAAACAATTGAAGCTGCCAGTCTTTTTATCCAGCTCTCTTACACTGAGTGTTGACAGTCTAGGTGTGTTCTCTATTGTTAAGCTGTTACCCTCAAGCTGCTCACTGACCTCTCGTTTACTCCTATTACTCCACCATTATCAACATGTGCTGTTGCCGTGATCGTGCGCTTGCGATGGTGTGTATCGAGAGTGACTGATTTGTAATGAATAGGTGTCACACTCCTGTGTGCTTGCACGTAATAGTAGCCCAACTCAAAAATATGCTCTGGTTACCTCCAACTAGCAAGCATATTCCAAATTATACAGGTTGGAAAACTGTGTCAATATTTTAATCCTTAACAGTAAATACCAACTTAGTAATACAATTGGACAAGAGGTATTCCCTGAGTAGTGATATAGAGCATAACAGCACTGAGACGTTTAATTATATGTTTTTCCTTCCGTGTCATGGTGTTCAAACAAATGTTAATAACAGTCGGGCGCAAAGTAGGTCTGTATGGTCCGCAGTCCTGAGGAGAGAGCACCTGCCTGCAAAAACATTCAAAACCAGTCACAAACACACTTTCAGCATGACAACACATCAACAACATGTCGTCTTAAACAACACGATGTCTTCATAGTCTCCATAGACCGAATTGCCTCTGTTGTTGTTCTGTTCATGGCTAACCCAAGCTACAACGCTAACTAATGTCTAACACAAGTGTCTGAATCCCAAATCCCTCTCTAGCCGCTGATCAAGGGCACTACTTGCTGTGTTGAACAAGGAATTGTACACCTCACATAGAGCACCAGTTTTCCATTTAATGCTATTTGGGACTTAATCCCGGAACCTGGAAGCTAATGCAGCTAATTTTCTAAACCGAAATAAGTGATATAAAGTAAATCTTATAAGTTTCTCAGGACTGTCCTCTACCTCCATGGTTTAATTTCTGCTCACCTTTAGGCTACATAGTACCTGTAAGAATTTAAAGCTACTTTCACCCTTGTTAATTACACTAACTGTCGGTCGCCAGCTTCTCTAGACACGGTTAGTTAGTTTGTTAGGAAGGATATTTGTCGCGTAAGGATGATATGTGTCGCGTAAAGGATGATATGTGTCGCGTAAGGATGATATGTGTCGCGTAAGGATGATATGTGTCGTGTAAGGATATGTGTTGGCGGAGCAAAATAACTGGTTAAATAAACAAACAAATCATAATCTGTTGATGGTAAACAATGTTCATAGAACTGTTGTATAAAAGCGATATCACACACGAGGTCCTGCTTTTGTGCAGAATATCAGCAGAGCTACGAAATCTTCAGACTGAGGCTGTGCCTTCGTCCATAGGATCACATCACTGCCATGCTGATATTCAGTATAACAGCACTCCATTTTATGTGATATTGCTCAAGTTAAAAATAGAAAAACATGCGACTATGATGCGGATACTTTAAATTGTCAAATCTTAAACGGCATTCCACATTATGCGTATAGGGCACTGGGGAAGATGTATAGCTTCATGAGGTTATCCTGTCCAGAATGTGCAAGCAAAGTCAATAAAAAAAATGGAAAGGTTTCAGATTTCTACACAATCAATCCACAAGGAGCGAGAACACATGAAACTCATGGAACGCTCGCACTGCAAAGCTCAAACCCTCGACCTTTCATTAGCGTTCGCACTGACCTAAATATTGAATGCTGCTAAATTTGTTTACTGGACTGTTAAATGTTGAGCAATTTCATGCAGAGCGATGTGAAATGCAATGCCAAGCTGTCTCTCCTAAAACATTGTGCTGTCGTCATGATTGTTGTCATGAGCCGAGTCTGAAATCCAAAACCGCAAGCTATTAGACATTTCAGAAGATTACACAAGACAGGTCTTTTGTTAGCTTTAAAGGCTACAATAAACTTTTTTTCAAATTTAGACACTAACTCTGACAGGTACACGAGTTTGTGTTAGTGCACAATGAATGTCTAGAATCGTATGAACGTACAATTTGAGACACAATGTTAGTTTGTTTTGTCAGATGCCAGCACAGTGTTGTCAAAGTATTATACTGCACACAGTAGGTACACTGGTGTAGCACAATTAAATGACCCAATACAGTGGCAACCAAGGTGTGTACAGTATAATCAGCCATAACATCAAAACCATTGATAAGTGACGTGAATAACACTGATTCTAGTGCTAGCTGATGTGTTGGAAGCAGGAAAAAAAGCAAGCTTAACGATCTGTGTGATTATGACAAGAATGTATTTGATGCATACATATTTTCTCACACATTTCATACTCATTTCTTTTGATTCTGTAAAGCTCTTTTGCGACCAAAAGCTCACTGATGTGAGAGCTGCAGAGCTACAGTACTCTGACAGAAAGGTGTCAGGACGCACTGGGCATCACACCTTGCTGTGTATGGGGCTGTGCAGCTACAGACTGGTCCACTGAAAAAAGCGCCTACAATGTGCACATGAGCATCGGAACTGGACCAGGGATCAATGGAGGATAGTGGATTGTTCTGATTAATTACAATTATGTGAATGATCACGTGACTGTGCGTCACTTATATGGGGAAGAGATGGCACCAGGATGCACAATGAGAACGAGGCAAGAGGTAGCATGAAGCTCTGGACAATGTACAGCTGGAAAACATTGGGTCCTGGCATCCATATGGATTTTACTCTGAGATGTACCACCTACCAAAACACTGCAGCTGACTGAGTACACCCTTCCATGACAGCGTAATGCACCCTGTTACAGCACAGAAACTGTTCAACTTTTTAGAATTTAAAGACGAATGAACAAGTCGCTTGGTCTGTCCACTGTGCTTCAGTGAGTTTACCGACTTCAGGAGGGACCCGGTCAAACACACATGCACAGCAAGGGGTCAGAAGGTTTTTGTGCTTATCAGCAAAAGACTGAGTTTTATATGTTTGGACAGAAGCCTGGTGTCATGTACATGTACTTCAAAGAATATAAACTATTTAAACATGTCCTGGTGAAATCCGGGAAAACAAAGAGTGGAAGTTGTTTTGAAGTCCATCCAGAGGCAAACCAGGAACTGTTAGCTCAAGGAAGGGGGAGAGAGATAAAGAGAAAGAGAGTGAACATCTTAATATCAGAACCAAGAGGAAGCGAGGAAGATAGGAGCATGGGAGAGTTTACACAGTTTATAACAAACATCTTCAGAGAAGTTTTGGTGACTTTCCCCATGGCGTTACATTACACTGTCACCAGGTGTAAAGCCTCTGATTGGTGCCCTATGACAGGCTGATGTCCCACGTGACACTCATTGTTCCCAGGTAAGACTCCGGATGCATCCCCACCCTGACTGAGTTAAAGCAGTGACTGAACAATAAACTCTGCAGTTCGCCTCTACTACTGTATAAAAGGAATCGGAAAATCCCTATCGGCTAACCGTTTGGTTTTGATTTAGCAGAAGCTTTTCAGCAGTTTCCAGACTAGTACAATACATTACAAGACCTGATTGTTGCTGTTCTTTCACAAGCTATGTTGGGAAAAGCAAGACATTATAAAATCATCCAAGATGTGATTGAAATATGAGATGAAAACTACTGTATGAACTTTTTGTTCAATGTTTAATAAACATTTTTATGGATGTGGTGCTACTCTACACTGATTAAATGCAAAACATTAAGCCCAGTATTGTGTAGGTTCCCCTTATGTCACCAGGGCAGCTCTTGTTTCCTTAATGCTTGTGACTCCACAAGACCTCTGGGGTGTGCTGTGGTGGCTGGAACCATGATCCTTTGGGTGTTGCGGGTTGTGATGTGAGGCCAACGTGGATAAGACAACAACCTTGAACTTTTCATCATACACAACAGGCTGTGATGCACATCATAGCCAGAATTAACTTTTTTTTCTGCAATTGTTGCTGCATTGGTTTTTCTGTGGGATTAGACCAGACGATCTAGGCTTTAACTCCCACAGGCAGAAATGAGCCCTGGCTGCCCATGATCTGATCATGTCACTAGCTTACTGGTGTATAACTGATGTTATTCAATTCACCTGGCAGTGGTGTTAATGTTGTTGCTGATCGGTGTATATTTCAGCTCAAAGCTATAAATGTTCATTCAACACTGTAAAATTAAACTTCCGTCCAAAGCAAAATCCCCAGTACTGAAATTTCACCTCTACAGCAAAATCCCCGGCGTTGAATTAAAACCCAGAGTGTTGACTTAACACACAACAATGTTTATATACTGTATCAATCAAAAGTTTGGACACAAGTTTTTTTTATTTTCTACATTCTAGAACAAGACTGGATTTTTTTCAAAGCTTTGAAAAACCACACATGGCATTTTTTTATTAATTAACAACAGCACAAACATTCGGTCAGATGTTATTTTAAGCATCAAAGCTCAGCTGGACCAGTTCTTGTGAGAACAGTATTGTCAAGTGCCTTTGCATGACACATCAAGCACCATGATGAAACTGGTTCTCATGAAGACCTTCCCAGGAAAGCAAGACCAAAACTTACCTTACTGTAGCTGCAGAGGAGAAGTTCATTTAGAGTCACCAGCCTCAGAATTCAGCAATTAACAAACAGCACCTCATTAGAGCTTTTATGAAGAGTATAAGTACAGTAGCAGACTCATCTCAATATCAACTATTCAAAAAGAGATTATTGCATATTTTGGACGGCTTCAGCATTGCTTTACAACGTTGAAAGAAATAAAAATCAGGAACAACCATGGAGTTATGACTGGTACATACTGTATGTCCATGTGGAAACAAATGAACTCCTGAGGTGTTAAATCAGCACTGTGTACACTGTATTTTGTTCTCTCCGGTTGGATGTGTACGAACATGTAAAACCTAACTAAATTTTGCTTTTCAGGCAGAAAAAAAATAATTCATTCAATCTTGTACTTAGAAAAATAGCCAAAGCAAATAATTTATTATAGGATTATAAGAATTTATTAATTAATCTCAAAACTTTTTTTCAGTCTGTTCTATTTAAATTTTAAACTTAAAGGTGTTTTTTTTATTCAACTTTTTGCCTACTGAACACATTAGGTAAATATTTATACATATACACTGTTATTAGGTATGAGTTTTGGAACATTTAAAGCAATTAAATCAATTCAAAGACCTCAGTAATAAACATTACAGCTTTGATGATAGCAAGTTGGACTTTCCAACAAATCTAACATGGTCATTCTGGCTAGTCTTTAAGAACTCGCATGGGGTCACCGGGCAACCCATTTGAGTACCACTGCTATGTGTGTGTGTGTGTGTGTGTGTGTGTGTGTGTGTGTGTGTACTGCATAAGCATAATAAAACAGCAGTAAGAAACAGTAGATGTAAAACTACCAAATATCCCAATATAATAATACTAATAATTAATGAATTAGTTAAAATTTATTAATTACCTGCCTATCCTAGAACACATGGGAGAGTCAGCGGCCACGGCGGCGCGCGAAAACTCCCCGTCCTCCTCACAGCACCGGCGCATCCGCACGAGCAGCAGCGCGCACACGCAGATGATCGCCGCCGTGCAGAGCAGCGCCACGCACAAGATGCACGCGAGCCTCGTTGAAGACTTCGACATCACTGAAGAACGGATGAAGGAGCATATTTCATGCAGTATTTGCAGAGCTTTAATAACAGATAAAAAATGCTAATCATTTGTAAATAAATTTTGTTAATG
>JAOVVA010109315.1:0-11638 GCA_028565275.1 Leiocassis micropogon | reverse complement strand
GGTGTGTCTATCACCCCAATACAATTGCCTCCCTATCCCAAAAATGTCTGAAGTGAAACAAACACTGTATGTATGACCCACTAAGTCTCTCACAATATCCCTAACTTATTGTGTGTAGTGAATATATGTATGTATGTGTTTTACAAACATTAACTCTGTAATATAACAGTAACAATTTATGCTTTACAAAAATTAATTTTACTGATTTAACATCTTTAATCGTTCATGTTGAAAATAGCTGTGCTAGTAGCTAATAAATAATGCAAAGGATAATTTGGAATCTAGCAGTACAAGGGTATAATCCCAATACAGTACTAGACACTAGGGGGCAGTAAATACAACCTTTAGTGAGTGAAATTTGATCTTGAGGTAATCTGGAGTCAGTTTTAATTTCATCAAGTCTACATAGAATAGAAACGTAAAGTCATATATTGTGGGTATACGAGTTAAAGTCATATGTTGTGGGTATAAGACGTAAAGTCATATATTTCTGGCTATTTCTAGGAAAGAGGAAAATATATGGGTGCTGAAGAGCAGAGTACAGGTTTGACACAAAACCTTGCAATCCCCTGACTCCTGGTGGTCCAGGAGGTCCCGGAGGTCCAAGAAGGGCTATGAACAAGAAAACAAAGTGCACATGTAGTGACTGAATAACTATAATTTATGCTTTACAATCACACTACAAAGCGTTTATTTCTCTTAACAGTGAAAGATGCTATTTTAAAGAATTAACAGAGAGAGAGAGAGAGAGAGAGAGAGAGAGAGAGAGATACCTTTTTTCTGACTGATACTCTCCACCTGATGTTGTAACTGAAGGGCACTGGAATTGAGTAGGTACATTTGAAACATCAGAGACTCCAGACCTCTCTCATCCCCACAGAGGTTGGACAGGCAATGCTATAGGGTGGCCAGAAGTTAATTAATGCTGTTTTTGTTTGTTTGTGTGTTAATTTTTGCCAGTTTGTGTATGTGAGAATGTCTACCAGATCCAAATGAGACTGTTGTTTTAATGTGGAGGCAAATTCTTGTTTATCTGCATTTTCTTCTTTTGTCTGTTGAGAGTGAACCCATGCCTCTAGAGTGAAGACTATGTACATACATAAAAACAAAAACAGTAGATCAAGACGATATTATCACCTTTAATTAGAATAACTAAAATATAATAATGTTAGCATTATTTAAATATTATATAGTATTGAGTTAAAACACATTTCAACTTTAAAATTTAAATGAATTATTTGTTTAAATATACTTACTATGCCTAAAATATGTTAATTCTTTTATATTATTATTGATATTGGCACATTAAAATCCAAATCTCTTTGGCCCATAAACAAGTACTGTATATATAATATTTGTATTAATACTTGTAGATTTGAGAGTAAAAATTAACAGACAAGTATAATATTCTCTCTCTCTCTCTCTCACTCTCCATACCACTGATCCTCTACAGGGTCACGGGGGTCCTTGGAGCCTATCCCACGGAACCTGGGGAACTACCCAGGTTACACCCTTAACAGAGTGCCAATCCATTGCAGGGAACAAGCACATACTCGCATACATATGTGCAGTTGGGAAATGCCAGTCAATGTGTTCTGCATGTCTTTGGACTGTAGGAGGAAACCAGAGTACCTGTAGAAAACCTACCAAGCACAGGGACTCAAAGTGTTGATAGCAGGACCTGAACTCTGAAGGTGCAAGGCCACAGTGCTAACTATTATGCTACCATGCCTCCACAATGACATATTCTGTTAAATTTATTTCAGCATCTTCCATTAGCAGATATGATATTAGAGAAAGCATTTTACAGTCTTTACACACAAATGGTGCTTTACCTTTGTAAGTTAGGAAGACATTGAGTCCTAGTAGTAGAAGTAGAAATATAATCACTGTAGTGCTGCATGCCCTTCTTGATGACTTATTAGGTTTAATGTCTGCAAAACCATAAGCACAGGATGGCAAATACTGTCAGGAAATCAAAACTTTGAACTGGAAATAGAAAGCATTGTGATTTAGCATCTGCTGTGTTCTGCTAAACTACATTTAGTAGTTAGGTCCAACTAATAAAAAAAATAATAAAAAAAATAATAATATGATTATTATTAACAACAACAACAACAACAACAATATTAATAAAAATATAAAAAAGCCACAAAACAACATAATTGTCTGTAAACCTTCACAGTCTCTGCTTCTCAAAACCATTTCTGAACATTTTCAAAGTAAAAAAAGTACTTTTTCCAAAGCTAACAACTGCATGCCTTGAAAGGATTGGAAGTTTCTCTTTATGCAAATGAGAAACAAACCATCCAAGTCATTGTCATTTTTAGTGATTAAACTCTAAATAAGATGTTTAACCCTACCGAACAATTAAACCTAATGGATCGATTAAGATAATCATTTAATCAACATTTTAAATTTTTTGTCTGACTTATGTTATTAGAAATTGTGCTGCTCCAGTCTGTTCTCTTTTCACTCTTTGCTTCTTTCTAGAACTTACTTAATATAATGAGCAAAATTATTTGCCAACAGATTTCTAAAAATTAAAAAGGTAAAATATGTCTAGAAATAGGCTTTTAAACCCAATATTTGGTTTACTGTAATCTTGTAATAAGGAACAGTAAATACATTTGACTAGATTCAAGATATTTAACTTGCTAAGAAGTATTCTTTTGCAGTATGCCAGTGATATATGGGAGTAGCCTTGACACTTTATACTACATTAAGAACACAGCAGTTGTGACATCTGACAGTTCAGGTCTGGTGCTCAAACTGGAATTAACCCTGTACAGTTCTGCTATTGATGCTTATGATACTCACCACTTGTCTGGAAATCATATCGGCCTGAACTGGAGAAATTCATGTCTGCACCATAGAGTAGGTTTTCTTTGCCTAACGTTGTATCTTTGTCCTGATTTCCATCCAGTGCTGTCTCCATCTTCTGCACTACATCAATCAGGACAAGAGAGTCGAGCCCGCATGACAAAACTGTAGATTTAAACAGTTCTCACAAGCTGACTCAACAACTTAAAGTCTTTGAGGAAATAACTTCTATCTTAGAAAAAGGAACTAAAACATCCCTCTTACAAACAGCACAGTTCTGTTTTCCAGCATTATGTACACATTTTGATTCTATACTGTCCATATTCATAATGTAATTATATTGTCAGCATCAGAGACATTTAGAGAGAATTAAGGAACATTTTGAGAATGTAAAACCAGAAGCTTCACAGCTTTCAATTCATTACAAGACTTTAAACTGATGGATGGACGGATGGATGAATGGATACATGAATGGATGGAAATTAATTAAATAACCAGAGTATACATAAAGCTTCCAGGACTAAATTACTGTCTTAATCTGGTCCTGACATAGACCCTGATTTTACAATAACTCAACATCAATCTTTTGCGGAAGTCATTGATCCATAGGAATATTAATGAAATTATAAATTACGTAGGCATGATTGTAAAAAATCCTTTTAAAAAAGTCAAAATATATGTTTAGAGCTTTGTGACAATGATTAAGGTTACAGACATTTTCCTACTGAGAAATGCCAAAGTAAGATAATGCTGTGTAAGCATGATTAACTGTAAACATGTGGCAATCCTAAAAGTAGAGTCACAAGCTGATTCAGCATATCAGAAGTCAACTGACTGGGCACAACACATAATTTTTTTTTTTTTAAATTGGACTACATGGGCCAGAATTCAATTCCTATTAGTAAGAGTGAGGTGAGGAGGGCGTTAAAGAGGATGAAGAGTGGAAAGGCAGCTGGTCCTGATGACATACCTGTGGAGGTATGTAAGTGCTTAGGAGAGGTTGCAGTAGAGTTTCTGACTAGTCTGTTTAACAAGATTTTGGAGAGTGAGAGGATCCCAGAGGAATGGAGGAGAAGTGTATTGGTGCTGATCTTTAAGAACAAGGGGGATGTGCAGAGCTGTGGGAACTACGAATATTCCTTCCTATGGCTGATGAGCCATACAATGAAGCTTTGGGAAAGAGTAGTGGAAGCTAGGTTTAGGGCAGAGGTGAGCATTTGTGAGCAGCAATATGGTTTCATGCCTAGAAAGAGTAAAACAGATGCAGTATTTGCTTCTATAGTATTGTATGAAGAAGTCTGGAGTGGCAGAGAAGAGTTGTGCAGGACATGTATGAGAGCTGTAAGACAGTAGTGAGATGTGCTTTAGGTGTGACAAAAGAGTTCAAGGTGGAGGTGGGTCTGCATCAAGGATCATCTCTGAGCCCCTTCTTCTTTGCTATGGTGATGGACAGGATGACAGATGAGGTTAGACAGGACCTCATTCATTCCATGGACTATGTTGTTTGAAAATGACATTGTGCTTTGTAGCGAGAGCAGGGAACAGGTGGAGGAAAATGTAGAGAGGTGGAGGTATGCACTGGAAAGCAAAGGAATGAAGATTAGTTGTAGCAAGATAGAATACATGTGTGTGAATGAGAAGGACCCAAGTGAAATGGTGAGGCTACAGGGAGCAGAGGTGAAGAGGCATGTACTGGCAGGTTGGAACGGGTGGAGAAAAGTGTCAGATGTGTTATGTGACAAAAGAATATCAGCGAAAATGAAAGAAAAGGTGGACAAGACAGTGGTGAGACCAGCGATGCTCTACGGCTTAGAGACAGTGGCACTGAAGAAAAGACAGGAGGTAGAGCTGGAGGTAGCAGAGATGAAGATGTTGAGGTTCTCTCTTTGGGAGTTACAAGGATAGCATAAAAAATGAGTCCATCAGAGGGACAACTCAAGTGGGAAAGTCAGAGAGGCCAGATTGAGGTGGTTTGGACATGTTCAAAGGAGAGATTGTAAATATATTTAAAAATGTAAGTAGAAGGATGCTGAGATTGGAACTGCCAGGCAGGAGGTCTAGAGGAATGGATGCAGTGAGAAAGGACATGAAGTTAGTTGGTGGGAGAGAAGAGGATGCAGAGGATAAGGTGGGATGGAGGCAGATGAATCGCTCTGGCGACCCCTGAATAGCCCTTGAGGGAAAGATAGAGGAAAGAGTGCATCAGTGAGCCTTGGCTGCCCATGACCCTGTCCTCAGTCTGCCATTTTCTTCTTCTGCGGACTTCTGTAGTTGCTCTGTCCCAGTCATATTATGTAGTAATATGTTACTATTGTAGTAATACATTACTATTTGGCCCTTGTCATAGTTACTCAAATCTTTATATTTGCCCATTATGTGCTCCCAAAACATTTACTTCAGGAACAAAATGTTCACTTGCTGCCTAATATATCCACCCAATTCGAAGTGCCATTATAATGAGATATTGTAACTGTAGGTACTATGACAAGGGACAAATTGTGAGGGCTAGACAACTGGAACTCCAAAGTAGCAGCTCTTGGGGAATGTTACACAAGAAAAATACAGTGAACTGGTGGCAGATTCATGGCCAATTGGCCAATTGGAGAAAAGGCTGGCCTGTGTAGTCCAATCGAATAGAAGAACAGAATCAAATAATATATACTGTTTTGTACAACTAATATACACTTCATGGGCAAAAAAGTGCACATTATAATATTTGGTAAGATCATATTTAGCTTTAATTAAGGTGTGCTTTCACTATGATATTGTTTTGACAAACTTATACTTGAGGTTGCAAAACATTTATCTTGTTTGCAAGCTTGCACTGATGATGAAAGAGTCTTCTCTATAACATCCCATTCATTTAGATTAGAGTCAGCTGACCTGATTTTAATTGCAACATAATGTTGCTGAGTTCCATTAACACTGCCTCCAGAGGCTTGTACAGTGAGCACTATGCATGATGGGTGCATTGCTTCATGTGCTTTCCTTCTTCCCCTGATATCAATCTGGAATAGGTTTATCAGACCATATGACCTTTTTTGATTAGCCCTACAAACAAATGTTTTTGGCCACACAGCGGTTCAGGCTCAATCCTGTGATTTCTGTTTTTTTTCCATTTCAGCAATCTCCTAAGTTGTTTCCTTTGCTTGATGTCACCCAATAATTGACCCTTATGAACCACAGCAACATCTTTTCCATGACCATGGGATATGTCTTCTGACATGAATGTTTAACAAAAACGAAGCTACTCAATACATGAGTTTGGGCTAAAAGAATGGTTGGCTGTTAAACATGTTAATCACTGTAGTAATTATTCAATCAAATTCTCCTGAATGTTTGCTTTTTTAAAGCTAAACAGAGAATTTTTTTTGGCATGGCACTTTTAACCTTTAAAACGTTTGGACACACATTCCAATTCAAAATTATTTTGTGATATACTTTCAACACTCTAGAACAATACTGGATATTTCAAAACTATCCAATAACACATATGGAAGTAGGCAATTAAGTAACGACGACAACAACAACAACAGTCAGTTATTTTAGGACAGCAAGGTCAGCTGCTCTGAAAGAGTTTTTGCAAGAACAGTATTGTCAAGTGCATTTGCAAAAATCATCAAGCAGCGTGATAATTCATGAAACTGGCTTTCATGAAGACTATGGCAGGAAAGCAAGACCAAAACTTAACTTTGCCGCAGAAAAGATGATCAGTTACCAGCCTTAAAAAGCACAAATTAATGGCAAATTATCTGTAACTTTGGATGATTTCAGCATTTTATTTTACAATGTAGAAAGAAATGAAAAATCTGAAAAGACCTGTGTACTTGTCTCAACAAATGGCTTTTCAACAAGGAGCACCCAAGACCTGCATGTTTTTATTATTGCATTACTGTGTAAAATTGAATAATTATGGTAAAGACAGAGTATACAAGTGAGGAAAATTGGACAATCCAATCTGTCAATGTAGCCTGTAGGACACGTGTTTACTGATCAGTAGCCTCAGAAGTCTCTTGACTGCTCTGAAAGTGTGACCTTGTTTACTCTAACTGCATGTCATTGATTTGTTTATACATTTCTCTGGTTGTACATTTGATGAGAGCAGCACTCAGTTGCTGATGTGTGTGTTTTTTGCTGATGATCTGGGGTGACCCTGTCAGAGTTCATCTAAGAGCTCAGAGCAGGAGAGGCTCTCTTTCTTCAGAATATTCAAGGCACACAGTCACTCATACCAACTAATTCATCAAATTCATGTGCACATTCTGAAACATCTTTTAGAACATGTGTAAATAAATTTAAAAAATCACCTACATAAAATTACACTAAATACACTTCAAATTTGGTATATTTGGTAAATTTTATCTTTGGTATAATTAATACCAACTTCAAAAATGCTAGACATTAGTTTGGCCCCAGGTACATGCTAAGATTTAATATATTAGAAGTATAAACTTTAGTATTAAGGTCGCTCAGGATCCTTTTTTTTTTCACCTGGGTCAGTAAAGTTTGTTGGATAGCATTAGCGTCTTCCATTACTTCAGTCGCTTCCCTGTAAGTAATCTACACAATTAAACATGGGCATACAGCAAAGCATACAGTAAGGTTCAAGGATGCAGTAAAACTTTATAATTGTAGGCTTATTATAAAAAGAATATTGTTATGGTGTGGAACACAACCTAAATGTGTAAGAGTTCAAAACTCTTTCACTCAGTATGTTAGCTAGTTAGCTAGATCGCTTCTTACCTTGACAATTGGGAAAATCCCAGAGGCTTAAATAGAAGCCAAAGTATTTGCAGCCCAGAGACAAAGTGGCTGGGATCTTTTGCCTGTCAGTCACTTTGGTGCATTAACCAATCTGCCCTGCTAGTCATTTCTCTAAACTTCTGGTTGGACTGGTGGAATTGTTTTGTTTTTGTCCTTCTCATGTGGGGTGTAACTCAGTTGTGATATGGTGTGACTGACAGCCTAAAAGATTATGCTTAAATTAGAAAATCAATGCACTTTTTTGTGTTTGTAATGGAGTAGTTGTACTTTGTTACTTACCACCGTTGCCTGAGAATACCCCTCTCTTCTAAAGCCTCTCATTGCACCTTGCTGATAAGTACATTACAAACCCAGAGCACATGATACTCTATGGAACATGAGCATGAGAATATAAACCATTTACATCATATGATTGTAGCAGCACATCCAAAATATAGAAACGTACCTGTGGCATTGCTTAACAGGGCTCAAAAGTAGCCAGAGTTTCAGCACTGCAAATGTTTGTTCAGCAGCAATTCTGTGATCAATCATCCATTATTTCAACATTTAGCATCTGAACTCTTACTGACACTGATGGAACATCTAGTGATGCAGCATGTGCAGAATTAAAAACATGAACACATTCAGTAAATAAAAGCTTTATTTATCTTAGCTTTGTGATCAATGCAATGTAATTAATTCCATAATCACTTGATATTTATAATAATGCATGTACATGAAGTTGTTTAGCAGATAGTGTACCATGCTTCATTTAAATGGAAACATATGGCTCCTTCTATTATTGCCTCTGCAGCTCCAAATGCATGGGATTTACAGGCTTAAACCAAAGTAGAAAATTTTATGGATGTTCACACAAGCCAATCTAAACTGACATCCACTTTACTTCACAACAATTTAAAGCCCTCCAGAGTAATGATAAAACAGTAAAAAGTCATAATAGGTTCGTTTATTGTGCATTTGAAAATACTTGCTCACACGTATTGTACCTCAACCACAGAGTTGCAGGAAACAAAGAAAGCTAAAATTGACCTCTAAAATGAAACCACAAACACCATTTGAGGTACTCCCCAAAAACAGAAGTCAGGTTGGGCCTGGGAATGGGGCAGGGGGTGGATGTGATGTGTGGCAGGGGGTTGGAGGTTGTCAATGGAAAATTTCACCTAGGGTGCCTAACAGATTAGGGACGCGGCTGCCTATAGTGATCTGGATTGATGGTGTAAACCATACCATATGCTGCACACTAAACCAAGAATTGCTGCAGGGATGAAGGTCAAGTAGGCAACACTAAAAAAGGCACAATTGATCTTTGCTTAAATAGAGAAAAACTCAATTTTTCTGATTCGTAAAACAAGATCCTGACAACAAAATGATCTTTGAAGAAAAATAAAACCATTTTATATAAATTTGGAAATCCTCTTAAAATTGTATTGTTTACAATCGGCCTTTCAAATTATTTACAGATACATTCATTTAGGAATAATATAATGTAATTTTTTATTATAACACAATATTATTTAATGTAAAGTTGGGAATAATTATGTACTTGTAGGGGTGGCAATAATATTGACCAGATCTGTACATTTTTACATTTTTAAGTTGCCTCATAGCTCTAGTAAATCAGACCTGTTGTTTCTAATCCACAGTTGTGTGCACTGTTCTGTTTGTTATCAATAATATTTATGAATGATTGTTAATGAATGTTGATTCATCACATGTCATGAAATTACCTTTGCTATGGTCTTATTCAAGTTCAAAACGACTAGCTCTGCTGTGCTACTTCCAACATGTGCTCCCATGTGCTAGACTCTAAAAAGGCACCTTCTAACAAATTATATCTATGCTTGTTAACCTTGATCAAACATCATAAAAAAGGAGAAAAGCTATAAACTTTTTGTGCAAAATCTATGATCTTGTTTCAGGTTTACAAATAAATTATATATTATGCAACTAAATTCCATCAAATAATAACATTCAAGAAAGGCACTAAGAAACACACTACAGACATTTAGAGTTTAATCTTTGAGCGGAGGACTGGCATGCTTCTAGCCGATTTAATAGTTTACACAGATTAATCTGCCGGTGTGCTTCAGTGGCACACTGTGTAAATGTGTGAGATGTATTATTATGATTATGATATTAAAGTCTATGAACATATTTTTTGACAAAAAAAATATTGATTTTAGAAAATTATTGATTTTAGGATTATCCTAATGATTACATTTAAGCTTTCAAAGAATTTGATGTGTTTGCTAAATCTTAAGCATTAATTAAGCTTTAATTACTTAGTGACACACCTTAGAATAGATAATTGTGATTTTTGTTTACTGACATCTAAGAGTATTTTAGCTCATTTAAATTTGCATGTATAGTATGTTCTTGGAAAATAGCTGATTATTTCCCATTCATTCACCTTTATTTTTTTACCCCTTGGTTTAGGTTTTGGGCAGATCCAGTGTAGATCTTGATTACACTGGGCATGAGGTGAGAATACACCATGTATGAGACACCAGTCCATTATAGCATACCATGCACACTCATTCAGGCACTCATTCATTTCCACATCTAAGGGATACATTCTCTGCATTTTATCCAAGTCTACAAAAGATTTTTGGTGATCCTTGTACCAGCGACTTATGCAATAAACATGACCATGTTGAGTCAGGAAACAAATGTCACCTAACTTCCCAAAATATACAGGAAATATCACTGGAAATGTTGCTGTTTCATTAGATCTCTCCAGAAGCTAAACAAATAGAAGGAACAGAAAGTGTTCAGTGAACTTGTTTCATTGTGATCAATCTTTATTGTAGGAGGTCATTTCACAGGTCAGTATTTGGTGAGAAACTTGATTTGTTTTTTAGTACCAATGAGCTAAATGTATTCACCAATGTTTGAATGAGTTCAGATTTGAATTATGGACTTTTTATTAAAGGGAAAAAATTCATCCCAGTTAATAAAGGAAAAGCTAGTAATTAACACTCAGTAAATGAATACAATATATATATATATATAAAACACAAATGAGACCGATTAACCATAATGTCAAGAATTAGTGCTGCCAGTTGGTATAACATGGCAATGTTAATATTATATACATTATGTCAATATTTCATTGCTGTGAATTGTCTGCAAAACAAGTTAGTTCCCTTTATCACTTTTGTTATAGCAGATATAAGCTATTTATACAGCAGATGTAAACATTTTGTCATGATATTGAGAAATTGCTACACTAAAAAAATAAATGTCTCCCTTCACCACATCTTTGTCAATTTAAAGCAGATTTGCAATCTGTTTATTAATAGCCTCAGATTATGTGGTATGCCCACTATATACATTAAATGTGAATAATGAAACATAATAATGTAATAATAAAAATAATAATAATAATAATGAATAATAAAGTCTATTTTGTTACTATAAAGCTATAGCCTATCTAAAAAAGCACATTAATATAAATCTATCATTTGCCCTTCAGTTGACAATATTGTCAAAAAAGTATAGTTAAAGAATTTCAATCATGTCTGAACAATTAAAACTCTGCAAAAGTTTGAAAGCATTGTTGTATACATGAGGCTTTTGACAGCAACATGCTGGGTGAATGCAATGGCACTAATAGAGTGTAAATAGGCTCTTTTTTTCTCCAAAAATCTATGTAAATCATTTACGGCAGCTGCAGAAAGAGGCAACTTGATTATTTTGATTCAAAATGTGGATGCTACGTATCACAGTTTTTCTAAAAGGTGAAAGTTCAAACCTTCTCAAATAAAGTTATATAGTGGTTTTCAGATCAAATATTTGTTATAGATAACCTTGTGTTGCAAATAATAATAATTAGTCTAAAAAAAGTCTAAAAATGTGTTTATTGCATTTGCTGTTAATTTGATACTGTCATGAACTAACCGGGATGATCGGAAGACTTTAGCACTAGCGGTTAGCCCTTTGTTGCGTGGATGGTAAACCCAAACGCGGAAGTAAGCGAGTAGGCAGGATAACCACGCGATTTTATCTAAGGACTCTCACACAAGGGGAGCAAGGGAAAAACACAAATTTA
>JAOVVA010109294.1:0-11640 GCA_028565275.1 Leiocassis micropogon | reverse complement strand
TGTATATATATATACTGTATATACAGTTAAGAGCTCGCCGAATGTTCCCTTATGTATTTTTTATATTGCTCATCATTACCCCGACCTCTAAATAATCGCCTGATTCACTGTCGTAATTATTTCACCCTAATCTCAGATGTACCACACACACACACACAAACACACACTCGCTCAAAACTTGTCTCATGTCACCTTGACAACACTTGAGCTCACTGCACTTGAGAGGTCTGCTTTTAATCGTGTGTATTCCTCTTATTGCATTCACGCACACCCACATCTGCTCTACTCAAGACGGAATCATGACACACGCGACCCTCACCCGCGCAACGATTTATCCAGCAATCTACGTTAATTACAACATCATCCGCAACACTAGCGGCGATTATTCTTTTACTCTTTCACTGATGAATAAATCCATTATCTCCTCGGCCTTCACGGCTCATTACAGACTTCACGCCTCCACACAGCTCCGTCCCTGACAGTGGAAATGTTTAGGATCATGTCAGAGTGCCATCTTTAGTCAGCGTGGTATTGTGATGAAGCGTTAAACACTGAGGCGCTCCTGAGACGTGGAACATCTGGATTGAGGTATGCTTGATGACAGGTCTGTTTCTGGAGATCTCACTAACAGTCAGTTTGAAGGCCAATTTTCTGACTCATGCACGTGCCTAGAACATTCGAGACTGAACTCAAATTTCAACACTTCTCTCTGTACCGAGAGGGAAAAAAAAACTGAACCACGATACTGAATTACACGGCTGAATTTAAATGTATTTGGATTGCGACTCAGAGAGGGGGTTTATGGGTAGGCACGGCACTCTGTTGCATTCTACTGTATTCTATCTGAGAACCTACAGTAAATAGGCATTGTGTGTATCTTCGGTACTGTGTGTCAACCTGGCTTGATGAGGATCGTGAAGAGTGTATGTGGGAATGTTGTGACCCTTCTCCTGTGGATTTTATCACCAGGTTTAGATTAAAACTGCTTTTAACCCATGTTATGTGCTCATTCATTCACTCTTTCATCTACTATTTCACTTCTCCTGTACAGGGTGTCGCAGGGGCCTGGAGTCAAGGTACACCCTGGACAGGATGGCAATCCATCGCAGGACACACACACACAGCGGTCAACTTGGAAAGGCCAGTTAGCCTCTATTAGCATATCTTTGGACTGGGAGGAAACCGGACTACCCGTAGAAAGCCCACATGCAAAGGCAGGAATCGAACCCTTGACGCTGGAGGTGCGAGGCCACAGTGCTAACCAATACACGTCCGTGCCATCCAATGAAAAAGAGAGAAAACTTTCACGAGCTAGGAAAACAGTGGAAAAATGCTAAAAGGAAAAAAAAATTGTTTATTTGTGTGGTAACTTTGGAATTTTCCTCAGGATCAATAATGTATTTATCTGTCTAACTGTCTATCTGTCTTTCTCAGGATGGTGTATTTTAATAAAAAAATGTCTCCTCTATAATTAAATCCATATCAGACTGCTTTAAATTTACCCCATTTATGACTGAGCAGATCATTTTTATTTCCACAGTGTTTTTTATGACAATGCTTCTTCATCTCATATGATGGCATCACTCCATAATTGATTTTTTTTTTTCAGAAAAAAACAAAAATCCTGTTAATGGTATATGTGAACAGAAAGTACAGGCTTTTACTGCTACACCAACTTTAGCTCTCATTGTTAAGGCTAGTTTAATCAGCTTTTAGGATTAGGGTTTTTTTGTCTAACCAACTCACAGTAAAGCCATGTAAATAAACCAGGGCAGCTAAAATAAAACAAATGAAATAAATCTATTTTTTTAATAAAAAGGATCACGCAAGTCTCTTTTTTTCTATCCGTCCCTTCTCAAAGCTGACAACTTCCACGATTACTTATTATTCTGACAGATAAACACACAACTCCCTTTCATTTTGTGAAGTCTGGTGCATGTGATATTGTACACTAACATACACACACATCAAATAAAAAGTGAACCAGTGCAATCACACACACGAGTATTAACAATTATTAACTAAAGCTATTGTATATACCGCTCAGTTCTTTTTGGCCAAAACATGGTATTGGTGCTAAAAAGTGTCTCACCTAGGTGAAATAGTGAATTTTCAGATAGGATCATATAACAGCATTTTTCAAAATACTTAATAATATCTCACAATCCATGCTTGTTTTTTTTGTAAATATCCATAGACATTTATATTTTCACCAGATAAAAAGAAACACATTTGCTAAATACAATTCCATGCCCTTTTATGTCCGTAGTGTCCATTACTTTTTTTAATTCAAATCTTTCAACGATCTTAACTGTCATTTAGATGAAACTTGGACAGTTTATATTTGACATGAAAAGACATTTATTCTAAACAGCAAAATTGTCAAGATATTGCAGCATAAATTTGACTTACAGTTGCAGACACTACAGATGTTTTTATTTTTAAGCTTCTACCACAAACCAATTTAAGCAACATTTTTACAGGTCATACTGTATGCTTCTAGAAGCTTACACCAATTTTAGTCCCAATACTCAAAGAAATATTAATAATTAGCTATTTTATTATATTTAATTTTGGGGGCACATATAAAATCGTCTCTCCAAAACGGCTGAACTTATCAACTTTAAATTTTTAAGAAGGCAAAATTAGTCACTTCCATGTTGCATTAACTTCAGTAGCTTAAGTAGCTTCTTTGACACACACACATTTTCTGTATTATATGTATAATTAAAAAAAATTATAAAATCAGCACCAATACTGTACTGTGTTTTGGCCGAATATCAAATCGGGATATTTATAAAATCATGATATTTTAACCGAGTCGTCACCTAGACATCGAGATAATAATCGTGATAATGATTTCTTTCCCTAATAAACAATGGCATGAAGAATAAGATGTTTGAGATGAAGCAGTGTATTAATTTCTACTTTTCCTCAGAGTTGAGTCATAAACCGCCTTTATGAAGAGAAGACCTTCTTCTGTTCATGACAGACTGAACCTGGTGACACAGGATACAGCCCTGATTAGGGAGGAATGACAAATAAAGCTGGTAGGGATTAACTGAGCAGGACTCAAGTGTCCTGTCTGACTGCAGTAGTTAGTTGATTTATATCTAAACACTTTTTTCTAAACATTTAGATGTTGTTTAGATGCCTATGATTCACTCTTGGTGAGTTACACTACAGGTGTCCTGTAACAGCTACAAGCCCCTATGTTGTTGTTCTTGTTGTTTTTTTACATACAGGATAGACTTGGTGATATGTGAAGATACTGTATATCCATATAAACAAACACTAGCATGCTAACAGTTTTCCTCGTGAAGCAAGCTAATCTTGCTAACTAGCTAATCGCCTCTCTTTTGTCTCTGCTGGAACAGTCAGGTTATAAAATAAACATCTAAAACAATATCTCTATTAATATTTACCAGTTCTTCAGCAATCCGTGTGTGTTTCTTTGTTGAACGTGGATGAAAAGTCACACAGAGCTAACCAGCCTGCTAGCTTGGATTATTTTGAAACGCGTCTCCGAAAAAGCTCTCTCTGTCTCTGTCTCTCTCACTCAAAACAGCAAACAAAAAGCACATTAATCGCAATTCTAACTAAACTAAACTGAGAGCTTTCATTACCACATCCTGAGCACTGTCCGTGTGAGCCGCCTCACTTTAGCTGCGTTTATCACTAAACTGAGAAAAGTGCACGAGAGAGAGAGTGAGTTATTTATAAAGCTCCCACGCGCTGCCTCCTGTTGTAACGGTGTCATAGCGACGCCTTGCCATGGCAACCAAAGTGCTTAGGTGCACACGCGCGCGCTCTCCGTTCCAACTGGACAGCAATTACACAGTACTCTGTCTATTGATATAATAATCCAATCCAAATGATAACAACTCCTATAAAAAAAAAACATGTTTATCACAATTTAATCAAACGTTTTTAGTATTACACAAAAATAACCGAGCAGTTTTTAAATGATGGTTTCATTTATTAAGGGAAAAGAAAAAGCTGCCTGTCTATATGTAAAAAAAATAAATAAATAAAAAAGGACCCCCCCCCCTCCCCCCCTTGCTAAATCATGAATGTAGGCTTTGTATGTGTACGTGCATGCACGGGAGTGTACACTAAAATAAAACAAATAATTTGTGTAAGGCTACACAACAGTGTGTGTGGTTTCAGAAAAAAAAGGTACAATAGTGGTGCAGGTACAACTACACAGACAGGAAAAAAAATCTGACTCTGGGATTGTGCACTGAAAATGTCATTATTTTGTCTGTATTTCTAAGAAGACGGATAGCTTTTTTTCTGGAAAGCTGAGTTCACTTTCACTTGCCACACCCACATCCGATTACTATCAGACATGTTGAGTCAAGGAATCACTTAAATAGAACCTGTCTTAGAAAGTGAAGCATGCTGAAAGATCTCAAAAAGCAACACATCATGCTGTGATCTAAGGAAATTAAAGAACAGATGAAAAAGGAAAGGGTTATCAATCCATTCCTAATGTTTCATGACTCCAGTAAACCACAGTGACAGCCATTATTCACAAATGGAGAAAACTTGGAAAAGTGGTGAACCTTCCCAGGAGTGGCCTCCCTACGAAATTACTCCAAGAACACAACAATGACTCATCCAGGAGCTTGTAAAAGAACCCAGAACACCATCAAAAGAACTGCAGGCCTCACTTGCTTTAGCAAGTTACGGTCACTGTTCATGATTCAACAATAAGAAAGAGACTGGGCAAAAATGGCAGAGTTCCAAGGTGTAAGCCACTGCTGACCAAAAAGAACACAAAGGCTTGTCTCAGATTGGAAAAACAAACAAACAAACAAACAAAAAAAAAACCATTATCCCGAAGACATTTACATCTGGTGTAAAACTAACAGCGTTTCATAAAAATAACATTATACCAACAGTAAAACATGGTGGTGGTAGTATGATGGTCTGGGACTGCTTTGCAGCTTCAGGACCTGGATGATTTGCCACAATTGCTCTACCATAACATCCTGAAGGAGAATGTACAGCCATCAGTTTGTGACCTCAAGCTCAGGCACACTTAGGTTATGCAGCAGAACAATAATTTGAAACACACCAACACGTCTATCTCTGAATGAGTCAATAAAACAAAATTAAGGTTTTTGAGTCTTGGATCGAGATCCTTAAACAGGCATTTATAGTTGAAAACCCTCCAATATGGCTGAATTAAAAAAAAAAAAATCAGCAAAGAAGAGTGGTCCAAAATTTCTCCAGGTGGCATAACCAGTTATTAGATTTAAGGGCAATTACAGGACTTTTTTTTACATAGGGCCAGGCAGGTTTGAAAAGCTTTCCCATTTTAATGAATGAAATCATCGGTTAAAAACGACAATTTTTATTTACTCAGATTATCTTGTGTATTATTAAAATTTGTTTGATGATCTCAATCATTTAAGTGACAAATATGCAAAAATATGCAACAGAATGCAAAAAATAATAACAGGAATTAAGCAAAAAATGTATTCACAGCACCGTATATAAACCTTCTAATGGTCTTTCCTGAGAAGCACCTAGATAGATAGATAGATAGATAGATAGATAGATAGATAGATAGAGTACTTTATTAATACCAAAGGGAAATTGTATAAAATGTATTAATTGTGTTTATGTTAATAATATGTAGTGTACATAAAAACGAAACTAAACAAGGTAAAAAAAAATTGTTACTCCAAAATACATTTCCCAGCATGCTTCTGGAGAGACTCTGGTCATTTGGGTCAGCGAGTGAGTGGTGTGTGTGTATGTGGGTGTGTGTGAGGAGTGCCGTGTTTGTATGGTACGAAAATATCGGAGGCGCGCGTGCGCGTCTTTTGAAAGCAGCCTGCTCTGTCTCGCGACTCCAGACTTCTGCGCTCGAGACACACCTTCAGAGCGCGAGTCCGAGTGCACGTGAGCGCGCAGAGCAGGGGCATCGGTATGGTTATCAGGGTGTACATCGCCTCCTCGTCCGGCTCTCTGGCGGTGAGTAACGCGTTTATTACACGTTCCATACACCGAAAGCAGGTCTGTATAGTTTGTATGTGCTGCGTTATTTACATCTGTCATATCTTCTTTAACTACAGGATGTCAACAAAGTCTCCATACATGGCTCATCCATAAGTAAAATTAATAATAAAAATGTACAAAAGTTGTTTTTGATTCTTATAATGAGCCTGTGTTAACACAGCTGGTATAGTGCATGAAATTGTTTAATTATTAACCCATATGCATGGAGAGTTTTGGGACATCCAGTACAAGAATGATTTCAATATTTTCATAAACTGCATCATGATACACTTTAAAGTCATGCATATAACATCAAAGTCAAAGGATATATAATACTGTAACCATTCATGGATGTACTGCTATAAGAACTTCTTTAACACTTGTTAACACAGTATTAAGCAATCATTTAAGTCTCACAAATATGCAAGAAAAAAATTGGGAGGGGGCAAATACTTTTTTTACAGAACTATAAGATCTTTAACACTCATTTAGATATTAACATTTACAGTTTAGTCATATTAAGCAGTATTAAGCAATCATTTAAGTGTGACAAATATGCAAGACCAAAACAGGAAGGGGGCAAATACTTTTTTACAGCGCAGATCTTCTTTAACACTTATTTCGATAATAATATTTACATTTTAATCATATTAAACAGTATTAAGCAATCATTTAACGCAAGAAAAAAAATGGGAAGGTGGCAAATACTTTTTCACAGCACTGTATAAGATTTTTTAACACTCATTTAGATGCTACAGTTTACTCATATTAAGTGGAAACTGCGTGCATAATTTTGCCATTTTCATTTTTTCATCACTAAATTGCAGTAAAATGTTTACCGTATACACACTATAATAAAGAAAAATATAAAGCTTAAAAAGGTACTAAACTTGGGGTCCTTGGGGTCGTACCTTTATCTTCACACACACACCTTTTGCAGGTTTATACGTAGGCGTTGTATGTTTAAGTGTAAGTACGGGAGTGTACACTAAAAACAAATCATTTGTGTAAATCTACACAACAGTGTGTATGTTTCCAGAATAAAAAGGTACAATAGTGGTGCAGGTACAACTACACAGACAGGAAAAAAAAATCTTACACACTCAAAATCAGACATTGTTTTTTCTGTATTTCTAAGAAGACGGATATTATTAAAGGACTGTAAAGGGTTAAGTGTGCACAGGTGTGCAAACACTCCTAACAACTGTCTCGAATGCCTTTTGTTGTGCTCCAGTGACCTGTGCTCATGATTATGATGTCGTGTTCCTCTACAGTGCAGTTCGTTGTATAACCCGAGACGCTAATCTCAGTCTGTAGGAGTTTTAAAAGTCGTCTCCCTCGGGGTGGATCATGAGTAAAATGCAGGAGTGTGGGCGGCCAGAGTGCATGTTTACCTTCCCAACTAGTCAGTTGCTAGAGTTTAATGAAACACACACACACACACTTTAAACACGTCTGATTCTTAATCCGTTCCTCTCTAAGATATTGAAGATCACATTTTATTTCAATGATGATCAGATGATTGAACGTCAGACGTTAGCATGTTGCATCCTGCAGAAACTGAGGATTATTTTATTGCGTAAGCGTCATGGTCGTGCAGAGGTCATGCTCTTTATCAGATTGTGTGGTTTACACTCCGGTGCTGCGCCCTTTTTCTTCTTCTCTATATTTCTACAAAACTCCGACTTGTTTAACCGAGGTGCTATTTTTAGATGATGGACGAACTGATGACTAAAGACAATGTAGTTATCTTTATCACACTAATTTAATCACTATGGAGCAGATATTTGGAGGTCAGACAGGTGTTTATGGTTTTGCCTTTATTTAACACGTGTGTGTGCGTGTGTGTGTGTGTGAGAGTGTGTGGTCCTATAGCACTGGACATATGTGTTGGGTATGTTTTTGTGGGATGGGTGTGTGGATAAGAGGGCTGAGAAGAGGCAGCTGTATTGAGTGAGAAAGACAGACAGCGATCGAGAGAGAGAGAGAGAGAGAGATAGGCATGAGACAGCGAAAGAGAGAGAGATAAACAAATTATAAAACAGATTATAATCATGTTTCTGTAAATATTTTGAATTCATCTCTGTCCATGATGTTTTTTCTCTCTGCTTTCTTTTGTGGTTTTTCTTTTTGTCTCACTTTCTCTTGTTCTCTCTCTCTCTCTCTCTCTCTATTTTTCCACTTCGTTCCCTAAAACAGGGATGTGCACGCAATCAGCATGGAGACAGGAAAGAGACAGAGTCCATCTGTCCTCCAAACACACAAACACACGCATACACACACACGTATACACACAGAGTACAAATACAGCACACTACTCCCTGGTCGATACACACATATGATAAACTGGAATCCTGTCAAACATCCCAGGTCCCAAAGACACACCCCTGCATGTGTGTGTGTGTATGTGTGCATGTGTGTGTCTGTGAGAAAATATTTCACTACAATAGAGAGGCTATGAACAAAAGCTTTGTTTATACAGCTGATCTAGGAACAATGCTGCATTAATCCCAAGTGCATCATCGCATAAAATGTGCTGAACTTGACCAAAGAAATCATTTATTCATTTTTTTTTAATAAAATGACATAATAACGTAACAGGAGCGTAATTAGGCCAGGAGTAAAGCATATCGCTGCTCTTTATGCGCTTACAGTTACATGAATGTATGTTTCTGTGTGTGTGTTTTTTGTGCCGATGAAATTTGGGTATCAGATGCAGTGGCTTGTATTAGGCCACGAGTATTTATATGACATATTGAAAAGTTCAGTTAAATAATATTCCTTGATTACTGAGATCTCAAGAAGTGCATGTCTGTAAATAATAATAATAGTAATAATAACAAAATTTTTATTTATAATGCACTTTATATAAGTTCAAGATTAGTTTATTTGTCATATGCATGTCAACACAGGGCCAACTGTACAATGAAATGTTTATGACGAGAAGAGCCAGCCAACTTGTAATGTATACGTGTATATGCAAGTGTGAGTGTGTGTGTGTGTGTGTGTGTGTGTATGTGAGCACACGTTTTGTGTGCTTGAGTGTAATTATGAGCACATATGCATGTATGTATATGCATAAGTGAGTGTGTGTTATTGCACATGGCCACATACTCTACATTAAACCTTTATATGATGTGCAATACAAATTTAATGTATAGTGTCGATAAAAAAATGTAAAGGTGTTTTTAGTGTCTGAAACACTGTGTGTTATATATTATATCCCTCAGCTCGTCTTTCAGCCTTATGGTGAATGTGAAACATCCACAGAACATGCATCACTTACATTATGCTTCATTTGACTTTAAACTCACAGCTCAGAATTTCCGACCTTTGGCTAGGGGGGAGAAAAACAAAAGCCCCCTCAGTAAAAAGGCCAAAACATTTTCACATGACCAAAAAGGCTCATAATATGAATAGTAAACTTTGAATGTGTTGTACTAAATATAAATGAAATAATGGGATTTTTACTCTGATAACTGTGTTCTACTATTCTGAACAATCAAAAGTCCCGGTTTGACTTGAACACCATTGAATCTACAGTCAGGTAAAAAAAAAAAAACAACTACAAAAACTACACTGTATCAACAATTATACAGGATTTTAAAAGTTAACCAGCATATGATATTACACATCCCTGTATAAGTTGTTATTATGCCTTACGGATGGATACTAATTTATCACGAGACCGAGAGCGAACTAGATGTTTTGCTCACAGATTTGTATTCACAGTGTGTGTTCTCAATTCACACCCACTAATAGGCTTCAGAATCAGAACAAAGTTGTTACTCACGGATGAAAAAATGAATGAACATGGTGGAATAGAGATCATAGTTTTTCATTGGTAATAATAATAATAATAATAATAATAATAATATTTATGCAATGTTATTTAGATGTTATATATTGTAGCTCTTCATGGCTCATACACAGGTTTCCCAATAAGTTCAAATCTGCAATTTCGCAATATTCTTCAAAAGCATCGAACTGAATTTTAGAACTTTGATCTCCCTACATGGTTGTATACACATAGAACATCTAATCAATAAAGAGTGTGTGTGTGTATCTGCCAGACGATGGAGTCAGCATTTTATTAATGTGTCTTTGTGCATCTGTGTCTAGTCCAGCTGCATCCTGCCCATTTCCCTCAGTCAAACCCCTGGTGAGGATCAATACCCTCTTCCTGCTTCTCACTAATGGCAACCACAGAAATCTCGCTGTGATCATTAGGCATGGGCGTGTAGTTAACAAAGTTATTCTTCACACACAAAGCAGTATGTGGTTTCATATTAACCCTAGACCAGACCCCAAACCAGCTGCTTGCGGGCCAAAACACACCCCTTTGTAATTACATGACGGTAATTAAGCAATAATTGAATTAGCGATAAAACCGAAACTCATGCCTCATACTTGGATTGGATTTGATAGCTGGAATTATGCAGTATTTGCTATTTAAAGGAATAAAACATAAGAGCGAGATCTGTTACAGGAAGAGGATTAACACGCCTCAACAATTTGCAAACACTTATTTGCATTTCTTGTATAGAAGAGTGACATCATGCTTTTTTCCAAATACACTAATGTTGTCTGTTCTCCTCAGTGGTGTAGTGAAGTGGGTGTGCTGTAAATTTAACCCCCCAAATAAAAATAAAAAATAACAACCCTTGTTATAAAGCGTGACAATCAGGGTGTGGGCGCTGGGTTGTGTGTACCTGGGCTGCTGCGCTGTGAGGTCGTTTGTCCTGAAACAAATTTTCCTATGGATAGATTGCTTTATCTTTCCTTTTGATTTGAACCTTAAATTTTTCTTAAAGAGGCTAAATTTTGTTGTCCAAGACGAGCAAAAATGTGTAATAAATTTGAACATGATTGAAGGTTCAAAGAACTTTATTTGGGAAATAAAGGTTCAAAGAACTTTTATTTGTTCCGATGGCTCTTCTCTCTCAGTCCGTGGGTAATCGTGTCCCATGCTCGGTCTCAGTGCGCATGTGTTACTCGTATAATCCGTACATCCGTACGCATGTGTGTGTGTGTGTGTGTGTGTAAATCAATTTTCTTATTTTGTGTCCTTTAGTGTCTGTCCTTTAGTACTGCAACAACAGCCTCCGTGAAGAATAAGGTTAAAGAGGCTGTTGAAGTGCGGGAGATTAATCTGTTTAACGACAATGCAACGTCACATTTCCACAAAATCCTTAAACGGAGGCAAAAGCAGGTGTCATTAGAGAAGCTCCTTGTTAAAGTCACACAAAAAGAAACAGATTCAAGAGAGCCGACAGATAGCAGTGACTCCGTTACTGATAGAGAAAGTCGTCCTACACAATAACCCCCTTCTCCTCTTATTCCTCTTTGTCGTCTCCCTTGCACCAGCCACGATTCTTTAGCTGCAGTTTAATTTGTTTTGAGTTTCCATTATTTCTTTTGGGGAAATTCGCTTTGATATACAAGTGCTTTGAATTACAAGCACACTTCCGGAACAAATTATGCTCACAATCCAAGGTATATGAGTGAGAGGCATTTTTTAAATATAAATAGTACTTTGTGTACATTTTTAACTTTTAATTTTATTGTATCCTTTTAATTTATACAGACTTAGCCAAACAAAAGGATACACACTTCACGAAAAGAAAA
>JAOVVA010109263.1:0-11641 GCA_028565275.1 Leiocassis micropogon | reverse complement strand
TAAATACGTAGGCTAAGCGTCGTTCACGGACGTCTCGGCGACATCTGCCAGATGAGCAAACGCCCTCTGCCAGACATGTGCCAGATGAAAAAGATGACGCCGCATAGACGTCTCGCGACGTGTGTGTGCTATCTGGGTTGTCTGTTGAGTCTGTCTATCCATAACAGAAGGTTAGACTCTAACAATGAACCAGACGGGCCCGGACCCTTTACTTGAGCTGGTGGAACGTCTCCGCCAAGTCTTCACCTCCACCGCACCAATTCCGGTAACAACCGTTTCTTCGCCGACACCACCCGCCCACGCCAGTCCCATGGCAGCACCAGCGCCCTTCGATGGCAAGGCGGAGAACTGCAATTAATTCCTTCTCAAGTGCTCTCTCACCTTTGAGATGCAGCCTCACAGGTTCCCATCTGACCAAGCTAAAATATTGTACATTATTTGCCTGCTTACTAATAAAGCCCTTCAGTGGGCCTAGGCCATTTGGCAGCAGGATGGCAGCGTAGTACACGATTACCATGAGTTTACAACCTACTTCCGGGAGGTGTTCAGCAGACTTTTCCACCACTGGCGAGAAACTGTTTAGACTCAAGCAAGGTGAAAGTTCCATTACTGACTGTTTTGACTTTTAGAACCTTAGCAGCCGCCAGTGGGTGGAACAAAGCAGCACTCCTGATGAATTCCAGCAAGGGCTGGACCCGCACCTAAGGCTGAAACTCATGGCACAGGACGACTCGGTGGGATTGGAGCGGTTCATCCAAACCTCAATCCAAGTAGCAAACCATCTCCAAAAATGCACCACCGAAACCTTCATGCATCAAGAACCATCTGCAGTTCTCCATCCAACAGAGGTGAGATCCTTTCCAAAACCCATGCAAGTGGACCCGCAATCACTCTCCAGACTTAAACCCACCAAGAGACAGCGCCGGCTGACCCACGGGCTCTGCCTTTACGATGGCCTCGTCGTCCAATGGTGAGCACAATATCTTATCTCAGTAAACCCATGGCTCCTTTAACCACTGATGTAGTTCTTGATACTGCTTCTTTTTCTGTTACAGTAAATGCACTCCTGGATTCGGCGTCAGCCGGCAACTTTATCTCCGCGGCTTTGTGTCACCAACTCGATATCCCCATGATCCTCCACCCGACCCAGTTCAAGATACGTGGTGTCACCGGCGCCCCCCCTCGGGGGGGGTGAGTTCGTTACGCCACTCCTCCTATCCACATGTGAGTAGGTTGGCTACATATAAAACGTCTTTAATTTCTGGTTCTGGAACGATCCACTTCCGATGTCATTCTCGGACGTAAATGGCTTGAGCACCAACCCATCATCTCTTGAGATAGTGGAGAAATCCTGAATTGAGGGTCGGAGTGTACGAGTCGATATCTCCAGGCAAAACCCATCCTTTCCGTTAACACCACATCTGTGGAGAGCCTCATCGACCAGTGTGTGTGACTATCCCCGAGGTCTACTCCCACTTCAGAGATGTGTTCTGTCCTTGGCGAGCCACACAGCTGCCACCTCATCGGCCATGGGACTGCACCATTGACCTTCTTTCAGGTGAACCAGTGCCTTAAGGGAAAATCTACCCTCTCTCCATTCCCGAACAGAAAGCCATGGAGGGTTACATTGAGGAGGCTCTCCAACAAGGGTATATTCAACCATCCACCTCCTGTGCTGCTTCGAGTTTTTTCTTCGTGGCTAAAAAGGACGGACCCATGTATTGTTTACCTCGCCCTTAATAAAATCACAGTGTAGTTCAGTTACCCACTCCCTCTCATCCCGGCGACTCTGGAACACCTCAGAGGGGTGCACATCTTCACCAAGCTGGATCTCCGGAGCGCCTACAACCTCATCCAAATACGAGAGGGGGATGACTGGAAAACCACAATCATCAAACCAACCGGTCATTATGAGTATTTGGTCATGTCCTATGGCCTAGTCAATGCCCCCTCCGTATTCCAAGGCTACATGAATGAGGTGTTTCGATCGTTTCTGAATCGGTTTATCATCATTTACATTGATGACATACTCATTTACCTTAGGAGCGAATCAGAACACCGTATTCGTGTGGTTCTCCGGAGCCTCAGACGACATCAACTGTTCCTGAGGTGGGTCAACTCTCCAGTCTGGTAAGACAGATGCTGACCTGGATTGCTGCCCACCTTAAAGACTTCCACAACCTACTGCTCCTCACCTCCCTCCACCTTGTCATACAGCTTTGCAGCACATGCAAAAACACCAGTCCTGATCTCAGATGTGTCATTGCATATCAGAGAAACAGAAGACAGACAATCGCCTCAGCAGTGAGCCCCTGAAGGATGATGAACCTTAGGCACGAAAAATGATCATCGGGTTTGTTTGTTTTACTTTACAGCAGTAATTCCATCAGTATGCACTCACACGAGTGTAATTAGCGATGTTCCTTGCTAATTTTTCCGACAAAACATTCTTTCCGTTAATGTCTGTGTACGTATGTGTGTGTGGCAGCTACTAACAAAAAAAATAACAACGCAATAACATACAAAAGAAAAAAAATAAAATAATAAATAAATAAATAAATATATATATTTATATAACTATATATATATATACTATATACTATATACTGTATATATATATATAACTTTTGTATGTTATTGCTTTGTTTTTTTTTTGTTAGTAGCTGCCACTTTTTGTTAGTAGCACAACAGTGTAGTGCCATTCACTATTGTTATTGTTTTATCTTTTGGATTGTTTATTAAGTGAAAATTTATTTCATTTGATTTTTGTTTAGTATCAATTTTCACTAAATATCCTTTCTCTTCTGTTTTTAGATTGTGAGTGCCTAAGGTTTCCATTTTTCATCATTTTTGAACATCATTGGGTTTGATCTTGATTTGCATCATCTCATTATTAAAAAATAAACAACAACAAAAAATCATTAACATTGATCAGTACAGAGCAAAGGGGCTTAATCCATCATGTTTCCTCACAATGTTCTAAACAAATGATAGACCCACAAGGGAGAATAACAGTATATAGAGACCAAGATTAATATGTTTTTGTAATGCCCAGAAGCAAAACAGTATCCGTGTTAACTAGTTATATGACAAGGCACATCTCTTCATTAAAGTTACAAAAACAACATAACATTTATTTGAGTTTACTTTTATCTGCTGAAAATTATTTATTAAATAGTTTACTAAATAACACTTAGCTAGAAAGACTAAGTTGTATCACTAAACAACTGAATTATCATTCTAACAGTATTGAAAGTATTCTTGGTTACTACAACATGAATGGTTTCATTAGTTTCTGCAAACATAATGCAAAGAAATAAAATTTGAAATGCAATATTTTATGATAATTAGGATTCCCTGCAGGAACTAGGACAGCTTGCAAGGTGTTTGAGAACAAAATATGGTACAAAGAATTGTAAATAGTGACATATTTTATTGGATTTTGCATGTATGCATAAAACATCAAGAATTATAACTATCCCAGACTGTTCATAATTTAGAAATCTGATGATGATGGGTCCTGTACAAAATATTTCATTTACATCATTTAGACTTACTGGTTTTCATGATTTGGGAGAATGGCGGCCTATTGTATCCATTTCCTATCTTCTTATGTTTATATTTTCTTCTACATTGAGCGTTACACTCATATACTTAATTGTATCTCAGCGAGCACTTCACTCTTCTATGTGTATACTAATTGGTCTTATGGCAGTTATGGACTTTTCTTTTCCATTTTTATTCATACCAAACATGCTGCTATGTCTCCTATTTAACTGGAATGCAATTTCCCTTGTGGGCTGTTTGGTGCAAATGTTTTGCATTCATTGTGTTGGCTCATTTTATTCTACGATACTGCTTTGGATGGCTCTGGATCATTTTTTTGCTATATGCCAACCTCTTTATTACCAGAAATACATGGCAATAACCAACTTTTTAAAATTCATTATATGTCCAGTTATCAGAAATGTTCTCTTAATTACCACAATGGTTTCTTGGGCTGGAAAATTGACTTTTTGTGCAACAAATGAAATAGATCATTGTTTTTGTGAGCACATGGCATTGGTTCAGCTGGCATGTGGAGATATTACCATGAACAATATGTTAGGGCTTTTGGTTATTTTTCTTACCATGACTACAGATTTTATTTTCATTACAATATCATACATAGTGATACTTTCTTCTTTATTGAGACCTGGTAAATCATGCTTAAAGGCGTTTAATATCTGCGTTACTCATATAATTGTCATGACAGTAAGTTTGACTTTTGCTTTAATTGCCTTTATGTCATATAGAATAAGAAACAACTTCTCTCCCTCCAGCCGTGTCTTTCTAAGTACAATGTACTTGATTTTTTCCTAGCTGTTTTAATCCAATTATTTATGGAGTAAGAACTAAAGAAATAAGAGAACAGTTTCTGAAACTGATTAACAATTTCAAGGCCTTTCCAAAGTAATCATACAATATATAATGGCATCACTTAGTAAACATGCCTTTACCTCAAACAAGTTACTTTATAATATAAATTTTTTTTGTTTGCAATTGCATTGTGATTTAAGATTACTTTATAATAAAATTAGTTTGTTTATTTGTAAATGTGTTGTGATTTTATAGAGTTAAAAGAAATGACAATATAAAAATACATTTCCAAAAGTATTCACTCATCTGCCTTCAAATGCCTATGAACTTGAGTAACATTAAATTCTTAATCCATAGGGTTTAATGGGATTTTGGCAAGTGAAAGCTATAAGTTATAACAGTGAAAGCTTATAGCTGATGTTGGCCAGTAAAAGCAATGGGTTTTCATGGCCGAGCAGCTGCATCCAAGCCTTACATCCAAGCCTTTCTTCTGGTGATGGAAGGCTTGGATGCAGTTGCTCAGCCATGGAAACCCAATTCATGAAGCTCTCTATGCACTGTTCTTGAGGTAATCTAAAGGCCACATGAAGTTTGAAGGTCTGTATCTATTTGTGGAAAGTTGGCAACCTCTGTGCACTACACATCTCAGCATCTGTTTGACCACACTCTGTGATTTTACACGGCCTACCTCTTTGTGGACAGGTTGCTATTGTTCCCAATCTCTTCCACTTTGTTATAATATAGTTGACTGTGGAATATTTAGACTTATTGCACAGATGGCATCCTATCACGGTACCATGGTGGAATTCACTGAGCTCCTGAGAGCTAGCCATTCTTTCACAAATGTTTGTAGAAATGGTCTGCATGCCTAGGTGTTTGCTTTTATATGCTTGTAACCATGGGAGTGATTGGAACACCTGAATTCAATGATTTGGATGGGTGAGTGAATACTTTTGGCAATAGCTTAAAAATAGCTTACAACTAATGCAAATGCAGATTTTTTAAAATGGCTATAATATACATTAGATTGTACTACAGTCTACAGTCAATCTACATTAATAGAGTTGTTGATATCTACACATTGATAAAGGCAAAGTCTAGCCGTCACTGTCATTTTAACTCATAAAATTTGGTACTCATACCACATAATAAAACAACTGACGATGCTTAATGAAGAGAAAACCTCTACACAGATCTTAGAATGCTTTCTTTGTCATCATGACCTATTACACTCCTGGCCATCATATTTCTATGGCATTTGAATGATTCGGACTGGTGAGTCCGGTAAATGGTTTATGATCTGTGGCGCACGAGTCTGATCACTCTCTACTAAATCTATCCTTCAACATCCACATAAAGCACTCAGATGAAATTTCCTTTGTTTCCCCACTAATCGACTGCCGAAAACCACTAAAACACAGCAGGGAAACGCCAAATCCCTGTGATCCCTTTAACACATACAGTAGGTACTCAATCGGAATAATGGTTTTACCGCCGCGCCTCACGACAGCAGCAGCATTTGGGTTTGTGCATTTGCTGGCTTTTACCGAGTGGTGCTATATAGCTATAGACTGACGCCTCAGGGCTTAGTTCCCTTTCTCAAGGATTAATGAGCTGCGCTCCTTTAGTGTCATGGAACGCCAGGTCACGCCCATATCTCAGTCAAGGTCATGATCACCTGCACACTCCTGCTCCACGATCCATCCTGCTCCTTCTTTGCGGCCGTGCAGTTCAGCGGACTACGGCCCTATCGCCCCCTGCTGGCTGCCGAAGCCACGTCTCCTGGTCAAGGCCTTTTTCCTCTTCGGAGTGGTTTTTGTTTTTTGTTTTCTCTTTTTGGGATGTTGACGCTCCTGGGTTTTGATTAAAAAGAACAGTGCAGCTTGTTCCTGATTTTATTATTTTTATGATTATAAATTTTTTGTTTTTTTCTGCCTGAATCAAGGCATCTCTGCAACAAATAAAATATTGAAGGAGACCTGCGCTTGTGTTCGTTCTGATTCCCTGACAGAACGATCTGACCAGCATGGACGCTGCAGGTCCAGACTCCATCAGATCAGCAGTTGCCCAACAGGGGGTGCTCCTGGGCCAGCATGAGAGAGGTCGAGTTCCTCGCCAACCAAGTGACAGACCTCACTGCGTGCATCCAGGAACTCCAGCGGGAAGGCGCTCAAGCAGGTTCTGCCCACCTCTCCTCACATGATCATGAACCCCGCTGCAACAACCCACCTCCCTATGACGGGGACCCTAACTCCTGCCGAGCCTTCCTGACACAATGTTCTGTAGTGTTCGCCCTCCAGCCACGCATGTTCGCGGCGGAAGAGACAAGGGTGGCATTTGTCTTGACTCTCCTTACGGGCAAAGCTCGTGAATGGGGAACTTCTGTCTGGGAGTCCAGAGCCCCATGTTGTGACTCATTTAACAAGCTCCGACAGATGATGTTGAGGTTTTTTGACCGAGTTTGCCATTCAGTTCAAGACCTTAACAGCCTCCTGTGACTGGAATGAGGCAGCCTGTCGGGAAATGTTCCAGCCGGGCTCGAGGAGGACATACAAGGACAAACCGGCCACTCACGGCTTGCCCCGCGACCTTGAAGACCTGGCACTTCACTTCGAGGCTTGTCTCTGTCATCGGCACCAGCGCCGGATGATCCGCTCCTCTAGCAGGGTTGAAGGTTCTCACCCTCCCTTGGTGACCGTTGACCTGCCAGACCCTGAACCCATGCAGGTGGGACGCCTCCGTCTAACACCCCAGGAGAAGCAACTGCGTCTGATCAAGGGTCTGTGCCTCTATTGTGGCAAGCCAGGCCACTTTGCCGCAGTCTGCCCAGCAAAAGCCAAGGCTCACCAGTGAAGCGGGGGATCCTGGTGAGCGCTATTCCTTTTTCGCAATCACCCTCCTCTCGCACACTTTTATCTGTCCAGTATGGGGAGACTTCACAGTCGTGCTCGGCCTTGGTCGATTCAGGGGCTGAGGGTAATTTCATGGACAGCTCAATAGCTGCACGATTGGGTATTCCAGCTATTCCCTTGCCTGAACCTATCCCTGCCCGATCCCTAAATGGGACCTTAATTACTACTGTCTCTCATCAGACACCCAAGGTTAGCCTAGTGGTCTCAGGCAATCACCGTGAGGAAACCAGGTTGTACCTTCTGGACTCTCCTAGTGCTCCTATAGTGTTGGGGCACCCCTGGTTGGTACAACATGGCCCTCACGTTGATTGGTCTGGAAATTCTGTCTTGTCTTGGAGCCAAAATTGTCTTGCTTCTTGTCTTGGTCCTGCCCCTTTTTCTGGTTCTGTTTGTCCTGTGTTGCAGGTGGAGGTTGCTGATATGTCTGGGGTCCCGGCGGAGTACCACAACCTGCGGCTGGTGTTCACCAAGTCCCGGGCCATGTCCTTGCCTCCTCATTGCCCCTACCACTGTGCTATTGAGCTCCTCCCAGGCACTTCTCCACCCAAGGGTCACTTATATTCCCTTTTAGGTCCAGAAAGAGAGGCCATGGACACATATTAACGAGTCCCTCAAAGCCAGCCTCATCTGTCCCTCCTCCTCTCCTGTGGGTGCGGGGTTCTTCTTTGTCAAGAAGAGATGGTTCCCTGCGTCCTTGTATTGATTATCATGGGTTGAATGACATTACCATTATGAACAGGTACCCCCTCCCTCTTATGTCTTCACCAAGCTTGACCTGCGCAACGCTTACCACCTTATCCGTATTCGGGAGGGAGATGAGTGGAAGACAGCTTTCAACACACCCACGAGACACTCTGAATACCGAGTCCTTCCGTTTGGTCTGACCAATGCTCCTGCTGTCTTCCAGGCCCTGGTCAATGATGTGCTTAGAGACATGGTAAACCAATTTGTCTTTGTGTACCTAGATGACATCCTGATATTTTCTCCCTCATTGCAGGTACACACTCGGCATGTCCGCCAGGTGTTCCAATGGCTTTTGGAAAACCAACTATTCGTGAAAGCGGAGAAGTGCATCTTCCATGCAAGGTCAGTTTCGTTCTTGGGGTTCGTGATTTCGGCGGGTGAGATCAGAGCCGACCCTGCTAAGATAAGGGTGGTAGCTGAGTGGCCAACTCCTGACTCTTGGAAGGCTCTGCAGCGGTTTCTGGGGTTCGCCAACTTTTATCGGCGCTTCATCCGGAACTTCAGTCAGATGGCTGCACCCTTAACAGTGCTCACCTCTCCAAAGGTACTGTTTAAATGGAGTAATGAGGCCCAGGAGGCCTTTGATAAATTAAAGTCCCGGTTTGTCTCTGCTCCTGTCTTGTCTACTCCAGATCCTGAACGACAGTTTATTGTTGAGGTGGACGCGTCAGATGTTGGAGTTGGTGCGGTCTTGTCACAACGCTCTCTTTGGGATGGGAAAGTGCATCCCTGCACCTTCTTCTCCCACCGCCTGAGCCCCACTGAGCGGAACTATGACATAGGTAATCAGGAGTTGTTGGCAGTCAGACTGGCTTTGGGTGAGAGGCGTCACTGGCTGGAGGGTGCAGTCCAACCATTCATGGTCTGGACCGTCCACAAAAATTTAGAATACATCAATTTGGCCAGGAGACTAAATTCTAGACAGGCCCGCTGGTCCCTTTTCTCCGTTTTAATTTTACATTCTCCTACAGGCCTGGGTCTAAAAACACCAAACCGGACTCCCTTTCTCGACTGTTTGAGACCCCCGAGAAGGAGGCCTCTATCGACACCATCCTGCCCAAGGGCGTGGTGGTGGCCGCACTCTCATGGGATGTCGAGAGGGAGGTTCAGGAGGCCCTGTGTAAGTGCCGTGTACCCAGAGGGGTTCCAGCGGGCAAGCTCCAAAGTCATCCAGTGATGTCACTCATCTAGACTAGTTTGTCACCCAGGAGTTCGGAGATCGCTGGCCTCCATCCGTCAGCGATTTTGGTGGCCCTCCATGACCAAGGATGTGAGGCAGTTCGTGGCAGCTTGCTCAGTTTGCGCCCAGAACAAGAGTTCATCTTCGCCTCCCGTTGGTCTGCTTCGCCCATTACTCATCCCCACCCGCGGTAACATCTAGCTCTTGATTTTGTCACTGGCCTCCCTGAGTCAAAGGGCAACACCGTCATTCTCACGGTGGTGGACCGCTTCTTCAAAGCAGCACACTTTATCTCTCTTCCCAAGCTCCCCTCCACCAAAGAGACTGCTCAGGTGGTGGTTGACCAAGTATTCCGGATTCATGGTCTTCCGGTAGACGTGGTCTCCGATAGGGGCCCATAGTTTGCCTCTCGGTTTTGGAAGGAATTTTGCAGACAGATCGGTACCTCAACGAGTCTGTCACTTGGATTCCATCCCCAGACCAATGGGCAGTATGAGCGTGCTAACCAGGATTTGGAACGTGCTCTCCGCTGCCTGGCATCCCACAATCCAACCTCCTGGTGTCAACAGCTGTCTTGGGTAAAGTATGCCCACAATACTCCACCGGTTTCTGCCATAGGTATGTCGCCATTTCAGTGTTCTGTTGGCCCTCTGTTCCCTTCACAGGAAACCGAAGCGGCAGTTCCGTCTGCCTTGGCTCTCCCCGTGTTTACATGTCTATTCAAGCACATGGCGTTTGTTTTGATCCTTCGCCATGTGCCCGTGTCTCTGTGACGTCACCACCATCCCTCCCACTTCCTCTTCATTACTCTATCAAGATGATTTCACTCACCTGTTCCCCTCTTTTTCGTTGTAATCATTCGCCCTATTTATTCCCTCTTGTCCGTTGTCCTGTGTCAGATCATTGTCCGATGTCGCTAGCCATATTGCCTGCTTGTTTCGTGTCCTGTCTAGTCCTGTATGTGTAGTCTATTTTGGCTCCAAGCTAGTATCGTCCAGGGTGTTTTTTTCACCCTTTTTTCCCCCTCTCTCCCGTTGTTTTTGTCCTTTTTGCATCCAGGCTGGGTCCTGTTTTTCTTTCCTTAGTTTGCGCTGGGCTGCAGTTTCCCGTCCCGAAGCCGGCTTGCTCTCGCTCATCTTCGCGGCCGTGCAGTTCAGCGGACTTCGGCCCTATGGAACTACAGCCACTTCTCCTGGTCAAGGCCTTTTTCCTCTTCGGAGTGGTTTTTGTTTTTTTGTTTTCTCTTTTTGGGATTTTGGCGCTCCTGGGTTTTGATTAAAAAGAACAGTGCAGCTTGTTCCTGATTTTATTATTTTTATCATTATAATTTTTTGTTTTTTTCTGCCTGAATCAAGGCATCTCTGCAACAAATAAAATATCAAAGAAGACCTGCGCTTGTGTCCGTTCTGATTCCCTGACATGCAGAGCATGTGGGAAAGGCAACTGTGTGTAGAGCCATTCAGCGTTTTCATGCAGCATCGAGTGTAGCTTTTAAAAGGGAACGTCTCGGGTTACTTTGCTGTAACCCTGTTCCCTGAAAAAGCGGGAACGAGATGCTGCGTGCCAATTCTGCACTGCTTGCGTAACTGGACATTCTTTCAGACAAAATTGATTTGAGGAATGTTTCCGGTTCACTCCTATTTATAACCTGCAGGTGCACTCCATCAGATGATGTCACCTGACCGAGGTTATATAAGCCAAAAATTTGTCGTGTTTGATACACACATGCTTCACAACCAGCAACACAAAAAGATGTTCATAGTGTTTTCACGCAGCATCTTGTTCCTGCTTTTTTCAGGGAACAGGGTTACAGCAAAGTAACACAAGACATTTTGTTTTATCATCGTTGGCCATGGTATAGGCAGAATTGGTAAGATACACTAAATTGTGCTACGCTGGATGGGTAGATGGAAAAGTATACATTATAAAATTTTATTCAGTTAATTAACACCAGAAGTGCCGCGCCAGTGTCACCTACTTTTAACGCGGATTACTGGTCATTTGACCGCCTATTGTTTTGAATGGGAAGCTGTCGCTGACACACAATGATTGCTAGATGGCGCTTTCACCCAAAGCAAATAGTTTAGCTCCAAGATAATCTTGCACTTGGGCAATGCACCATTCATTCCCGCATTGATAATCAGCTGTATTTTTCATATTCAACTGAGAAAATCTACTACAAAGTCTCTATGGGGAGTCACTAAGTCTCTACTTATAAGAAATAATTTTATAACGTTTCGAGATGTTTTTTTTTGTGTGGCAGTGCTTTTGATGGAGCAGATCTATGCTCAAACAATGTAATGACCCCTCCTGAGAATATAAAGCTTTATTATTGGGTTTGAATAAATCAGATCTACCACAGCAGATAGTAAACTATGCTATGTCATAACCGAAGCAAACACCACGATTATGCCTCGTTTCGTTCGGTGTTGCTAGGCAACGGACC
>JAOVVA010109252.1:0-11641 GCA_028565275.1 Leiocassis micropogon | reverse complement strand
GCCTCTTCACCTCCTTTCCACACTCTCCGTTGCTCTGGACCGTTGACCCTAAGTCCTGCACCTTCTTTACCTCTGCTCACTGTAGCCTCACCATTTCACTTGGGTCCTTCTCATTCACACACATGTATTCTGTCTTGCTACAGCTAACCTTCCATCCTCTGCTTTCCAGAGCATACCTCCACCTCTCTAGATTTTCCTCCACCTGTTCCCTGCTCTTGCTACAAAGGGGCTCAGAGCTGATCCTTGATGCAGACCCACCTCCACCTTGAACTCTTCTGTCACACCCACAGCACATCTCACCACTGTCTTACAGCTCTCATACATGTCCTGCACCACTCTAACATATTTCTCTGCTACTCCAGACTTCCTCATATGATACCACAGCTCCTCTCTTGGCACCCTGTCATATGCTTTCTCTAAATCTACAAAGACACAATGCAACTCCCTATTACCTTCTCTGTACATCTCCATCAGCAACAGTCACGTCACCTCACTTCGTTCTCTTTATTTTATTTATTTTCCTCATTCTTCAAAGTATTCCTTCCACCTTTCCATCACCCACCTCTCCAAAACCTGGGTACCTGTCAGTATATTTCCATCCTTACCTTTAATCACTCTAACCTGCTGCACATCCTTCCCATCTCTATCTCTCTGCCTCGCCAACCTGTACAGATTCACCTCTCCCTTCTTGCTGTCCAACCTAGCATACAAGTCCTCATATGCTCTTTGTTTGACCTTTGTCACCTCTACCTTCACCTTACGCCCCATCTCCTTGTATTCCTGTCTACTCTCTTCAGTCCTCTTAGTGTCTAACTTTTTCTTAGCTAGCCTTTTTCTTTGTATACAGTACAATCCTGGACTTCCTCGTTCCACCACCAAACCTGCCAATCACATTCTCATCACCTCTGTTCCCTTTCCCAACATGTCCATTAAAATCTGCACCACTCTCTCAGCTCTGGGGATGCTCTGAATTACTTCTCTTCTAACTTACATCCTACCTGTAGGGCATAACCACTAACAACATTGTACATCACACCATCAATTTCCAGCTTCAGACTCATCAACCTATCCCATACTCTTTTCACCTCCAGAACTTTCCTTACGATCTCCACTTTCATGATAACTCCTACTCCATTTCTTTTCCTATCCACACCATGGTAAAACTATTTGACCCCTACTCCTAAGCTTTTAGCCTTGCTACCTTTCCACCTGGTCTCCTGGACACACAGTATATCCACCTTCCTTCTCTGCATCATATCAACCAACTCTCTTGCCTTCCCTGTCATAGTCCCAACATTCAAAGTCCCTACTGTCACTCCTAAACTCTTGCCTTTCCTCTTCTCTCTCTGCGTACAAACACGCCTTCCTCCTCTCCTACTTCGACCAACAGTAGCCAAATGTCTACCTGCACCCTGTAGGTCAACAGGCATGCGTGTGTGTGTGTGTGTGTGTGTGTGTGTGTGTGTGTGTGTGTGTGAGTGAGAGAGAGAGAGAGAGAGATACAATCATACATGCAGCAAAAACCCATTTTATATTTGGAATCCTTATTTTTTTCTCCTCTCCTTCTTTTGCATCAATAACGATTCTCCTTTGTGCTTTCTCCATTCGAATCACGAGTAACCTGGGTTCGAGCGTTCCACAAGATGATAAAATTTTTAAAATGAATTTTAACTTGAAAAATGATCAAGCCTTGGTTTACGAGTACAGAGTATCATATGCTAACAAGAAGCATGCGCTTCTTGTTACTTTATAGCAGTCATTCTGTTAGTGTGTGCGTGCACTCGAGTGTCATTAGAGAGATTTCTTGTTATTTTCCCGATGAGTGTTTCCGTTAGTGTGTGTGTGTGTGAAAGTCGTCTCACACAGTAGTCCTCCCACCTGTCAAATAAGAGAGGAGGAAGGATTACTGTGTAAGACGAGAGGAGTTAGAGGGGAGAGTCTCATTCCTCTTCTCCTCTTACCTTAGCTTCACACACATGCACACACTAACGGAATCACTGCTGTAAAGTAAAAATAAAAACAAATTAACATGCACTTCACCTTTGAAAAGAACGCGACAGAGCCTTGTTTCCGTTAGAGTGTGTGTGTGTGTGTGTGTGTGTGAAGGCAAGAGGAGGAGGGGAGGGGCATGGTGTCTAATGACGCGCACACACACACACACACACACACACACACCAACAGTGCAGGCTGAGAGAGAAAGAGAGAGAAAATTGATCTTTAACCTCTCTAACACACACACACACATACACAGCGCATGCGCGCACAAACACTAAAGGAAACACTTATCTGTCGGGATTTATTTTTACTTTTTTTTAAAGGTAAAGTGCAGGTTAATTTGTTTTTTTTTACTTTATAATTTTGTATTAATTATTTTTATATAAATTATATATTTTTGTATTAATTATTTTTTGTAGGATTCTTCTTTAATCAAGTGTGTTATCCCTTGAATGTTGCCGTGAATATAAATAGTGATGCACTGTTTTGTGTGTGATTAAACTCAATGCAGATATTGTAATTTTTCTCTGTCCTGTATAGTGTATGGTGTATGCACATTGTGAGCGCTGCGTGCGTGTACGCGCAAAACCATATTTTAGGAATAAAAATTATATGGTAAATTTGTCTGGTAAATCAGACTTTATTAAATATATACTATATTACTATATTAAATATAATACTATATTAAATTAACAGGACTTATCAAACCACAGACATTTTAGATTAAAACTTTTTATTGTGCTTCGGACTTTAACATGTAATATATCTTTCAATCGTGTTTAATCATGATTGTTTTCCTTAAAATATCACATTGTTAATTTTGTCATTACTTCCATCTACATTTAATATGAGGATTTTATATACATACTGTACATACTGCTGAATGCTGCCAAACCGATAAGAACTCCATAAATGGGCATAAAATCAATAATGACTCAATAACAGCGCTACCAAGCCGGCGTTAATGACAAAGGCGTTAATGTCGGGAGGGTGCTGCTGAAATTTTTTAACATGCTCCAATTTTTCTCCAGACAATAAAGACGCTGAGAACCACATCAGAATTCATACAGAGCCCACAAAAGGCTGTAAGCAGCTGTTACCGTCCTTTACCAAAGCTATCCAGTGGTCAAATGACGAATTTGCATCGGTCTAGATTCGGGAGCACAAGCTCAGTGGAATGGGGGCCTTAGTAGTGAAATCATAGAAGTTCTAAATTCCTAAAAAGTAAAATACTGAAAGTTTACACACTTTCACACTTTTTTATTTATTTGATTATTATTTTTTATTTTTCCCTGATTTTCTCCCTAATTTAGTCGTGTCCAATTCCTCCCCGTCACTAGGGGGCTCCCACATTAAGGCTACTACTACCACTCAGTCAGGAGTGCCGAAGACTATCACGTGTTTCCTCCGAACCATGTGACGCCAGCTGACCGCATCTCTTTGAACTGCTTGTTCACGCACCGTTGGGGGCGGTGGAACACACTCTGAGGACAGCGCTATCCGCTCCTTCCGCTTGCGTGAGCTCACAGACGCCCCAATTGGCTGTAAAACCGTAATTAACCCAATTGGCTGTAAAACCGTAATTAATGTGGCAGCACTAAGTACCTCTTATCCCTCCCTTCTGAGAGATCTCAGCCAATCAGCTCTCTCTAGACCTCCGGCTGCAAGAGGTTACAGCATCACCCGGGAATCTCCGGATGAACGTTTAATCAGAGTAAATGAGACTTGACTTTCTGCATGTAATATAAAAATTCTCTAAAAAATGAATCTATTCAGATTTTACCTTTATAGCTATAACCTGATTAATTAACTCCTCTCAGCTATAACACACTTTAATCAAACAATTTAAATAACGATGCTCTCTTACATCGGCTCACACAGGGATTATATACACTTACATAACAGTTGCCCACATCCAATTCTCTGTAAGTGCTGTATAAAGGTTATAAAGTTGTTGGTTTTTTTCTAGTATTTGCTGTTAAACACTTGATATGCAGCTGCAGCACAAATACACACACTTATATTAACATTGCTTTTATCCACAGAAATTATACAACACACAGTTTCTCTTATATTTAATTCATGTTTATTTATTTAGTCTTTGTGTGTTTGTCAGTGTGAGTCTTAAAAACAGAGAGATGGAGGAGAACCCTATTTACGGCAACATCACCTACACAGGTAAGAGCGAGAGCGTGTGCGTGAGAGAAATTGTGTGTATGAATATAAATCTCATAAAAATATGTTAGCAGATGTGTGTAAAGTGTGTGTGTGTCGTGTTTTGTGTTGTATTTAACTACAGATGATAAACAGGAAGTGAAAACTCCAGCTGAGGTAAAGTCACATCATCTTCATTTAAATTCTCCTCTGTTAGAATTAAAAACATTATTTCTGTTCTTTAATGTGAAAGTGTTTATTAAATGTTTATTATAGTTTTATTTCTGAGCTGAAGCATATTATATGTGTACTCATTTATATAATAAATACTCACTCAAATCTTAAATACTTATTTAAGTACTAAAAACTTATATTAAACACTTAATCATCCATTAAATATTAACATACTAAATGCTCACGCACATGCTAAAAACTAACATTAAGACAAAATGCTCACTTACTTTCTAAATACTCACCCAACCTCCTATGTACTTACTCATTAAATACTCACTCACACACTAAATACTCACTAACTATGCTAACTACCCTATCAAATACTTACATACTAAACACATTTTTGCATACTAAGTTTGCACGTACATACTAAATACCCAATTCACCTACCAAATACAAATACTACTTTACATGCAAAATACTTGCTCGCACACTACATACACACTCACTTACCAAATACACACTTACAGGCTAAATACTCAGTCACATACAGTGGAACCTTTTATTGCGAGTAACTTGGTCTGTCTCCCATGCTCAGTCTCAATGCGCTTGCGTCACTCATATAGTCAACATCCATGCACATGTGTACTGTTTATTATAACATTGTGACCACATGTGTTTGTGCGGGCGTAAAACATAAGCAAGTGTCATTAGAGAGGTTCCTTGTTAAAGATCCATAGTTTCTCTCTGTCAGAGAGCAGTGATTCCATTCCGAGTGTGTGCATCCACTTGTGTCTGTGTGTGTGTGTGTGTGTGTGTGTCAGTCGTCTTACACAGTAGCCTGCTCCCTCCTCTCAAATAAGAGAGAAGGGAGGGGGATACTGCGTGTGTGTGAAGCTAAAATAAGACGAGAGGAGGGAGGGGGCTACTGTGTAGGATGAGAGGAGGGAGGGAGGGATTCGTTCTACACTGTAGCCCCCTCCCTCCTTTGTGTGTGCACAAACCCACACACTAACGGAAACACTGTTCTGTCGGAATTCTTTTTAAAGGTAAAGTGCAGGTTAATTTGTTTTATTTTTACTTCATATTTTGTATTAATTATTTAATTATTTTATTTTAATTAATTTTAGTTTCCATCATTTCTTGTGGGGAAATTTGCTTTAATATATGGTTGTTTGGATATACAAGCATGCTTCTGGAATGAATTATGCTCGCAATCCAATGTTTAACTCACTCACTGACTAAGTTCTTGCTCACATACTAAAATATTCACTTTCACAATAAGTACTCACTCACATACTTAATAATTACTAACAAGCTAAACATTTATTTACCTTTTTTTTAACATCCTAAATACAAACTCACTTATCCACTAAATACTTACAAGCTAAATACTCACTCTGTTACAAAATTCTTACTCACCTACCTAATACTTGCTTACAGGCTAAATACTCACTTACATACTGGATATTCACTGATCCCCTAAGCACTTTCGCACATCCTAAATCCTCACTCACATACCAAATTCTTGATTACATACCAAATACTTACTCGCACTAAATTACCTACTAAATACTAAAAAGCTACTAAACACCACTTGTCTGTCAAATACTCACTTTCAAAATAATACTCACTCACCTACCAGATGCTCCTTCAGATGCTCCTACGAGTAGATGCTTACTAGCAATCACTTTTTCACATAGTAAGTACTCAATTACTTGCTTGATACCCATTCACATATAAAATACTTACCTAAATACTAAATAATTACTTGCTCAAAGGAAATACTAAGTAAACACACTAAACACTATTCCTAACTCTAGGAGGTTTGTATGTGCTTAGTGGTACAGCTCATGCATAACAGAGAATGTTCCCTGCTACTTCCTCACCTCCTCAGTAGTGTGCTCTCCCTCCTGTATTCGGCTCAGACTGGTTTAGTAAACACTTGCACACTGAGCTTTGTGCGTAACAGAACTCAGTTTATAGTGTATACTTACTGTAAGGCAGAGTGTGCACTACCTGAGTTCGTAAAGTGTGTAAGTCTGGAGTCTGTAACACACTTTAAGTGTAGTAGTATGCATTGGGAAGTAAGTGTGTGTGTGTAGTGTAAGTGTGCATCAGTCACACAGGTGCGTGTTATTTACCTTTAATGATTGTTTACGTGTTTTATAGTGATGGTGGTGTTTGTGCGTGTGTGTGTGTGTGTGTGTGTGCGTGTGTGTGTGTGTGTTGTTAGCAGCACTTCTCTGCTCGAGACTGCTATGCTAACCTGAGCCTGAAAGCTCCTAAGCCTTCAGCACCTGGCCGTGCGTCTCCTCTTAGTCAGATCCAGTATTCAGATGTTCTGATGATCTGTGAGGAACCAGAGGAGAAGAACTCAGAGGATAAGGACTCCTGCTCAGGTCTGTCGGATCTATATGCCTCGGTCGATGCAGAACGTATTAAGAGCAAGAAGGAGCAGAGCAATGAGCCATACGCTAATCATGTGTGAGGAGCAAGGACACGCCCCTCTACTGTCTCTGCTACTTCATCATCATCATCACCTCCATCATCATCATCATCACCACCATCATCACCATACCCACCATCATCATCATTCTCATCATCATAAGCATCATTATCACCTCCATGATCATCATCATCACCACCATCACCATACCCACCATCATCATTATCATCATTACCATCATCCTCATCTTCATCATAAGCATTATCACCTCCATGATCATCATCATCATCATCGTCATCACCACCACCACCATCATCATCTTCACTTTCATCATCATCATAATCATCATCACTATCACCTCCATCATCACCATCATCACCATCACTATCATCACCTCCATCATCATCATCGCCAATATCATCATCATCACAACAGCTCCCTAACGTCTCTGGAGACAGTCTGATCTGCCACAGCAACATCAACAGACAATCTGTAACCTGGGTTCCTCAGAATGCTCTTGCTCTTCCGAATAGAATCATTATAATCTCTCTTAGTATGTGTGTGTGTGTGTGTGTGTGTGTGTGTGTGTGTGTGCATGTGTGTGTCAGTGTGTAAGACACAAGCCTGAGAAATAAACAGAAACCTTGTTTACTCTAAAAGTTGAAGATTTTTTTAAAGGATGAATGGATAAAATGACCTCATCACATCACGACAGCATGAACTACAGCAAAGTGTTTAGTGCAGAGAAAGAGAGAGAGAGAGAGAGAGAGAGAGAGAGAGACCTGTGACACCTAATCCTCTGTCTGACATCCTGACCAAACATCTAAGACCTAGGGTGTTACAATTCCGGGGGGGAATAATAAATAACATTTATTTTTTTTATAAATTCAGAGTTATTTGTTCAATAGTTATATATTATAATCATCTGTTCAAATAAAAAACAGGTAAAACGAATTCATTAATCTGGCAGTAAAACCTGTATAATAATTGAACCAATAATAATATAGACATATTAATTAATCCCAGACTCTTTTAATTAAACAGACAAACTCGTGTTTAAGTCAGAGATCAGACTGATATAACTTTCTGACTTTAGTACTGTACATGTTCTTGTTTAATAGAAGTTTTATCACGACCAGTTAGCACCACACTAACCACATCAAGCTATTTCCTTCAACATGGATCTAAAAACCTCAACCCTGCACTTCTAGAAAGGTTCTGTGTGGGAGGTGAGGGTTCTTTGGTTTCAGGCAAAAACTTATTTGAATCCCAGAGTGCCTGGCGGCACGGTGGCTTATTGGTTATCACTGTTGCCTTGCACCTCCAGTGTTCGATTCCTGCCTCGGGGTCTGTGTGAATGGAGTTTGCATGTTCTCTCCATGCTTGATGGTCTTCCTCACACAGTCCAAAGACATGCAGATTAGGCTAATTGGTGTTCTTAAATAATTAGTGTGCCTGTAGTGTGTGTGTGTGTGTGTGTGTGTGTGTGTGTGTGTGTGAGCGCCCTGTGAGGGATAGTCACCCTGTTTAGGGTGTACACCGCCTCGTGCCCTTGTATAGGCTCTAGTCCTCCCATGAGGTCTACAGACAGGCGTGAGAATGCTCGGTGTGGAACCTTGAGCAGTTTCCACTGCAGGAAAAGAACTAAAGAACTTTTAAAGCATGTACATGTGAGTGTGTAACATTAGCTATTTTTAAAGGATATGATTTTGATTTGTTTCGTGTTTAATATTTAAATAGGGACTTTTATCAAATGAGACGCGCTTCAGCTAAAAGAAAAAAGAAAAAGAAATATGTTTTTGCTCCCCCTGCTGGCTGCAGAGTAAAATCAGCAGCAATTTCACCCAAATAAATCTAATACATTTTATAGAAAAAGAGAATTATAAAATTTTTAGCTGAAACGGAAATCAAACTGTAAATCGAAATGGCTATATAGACAGACATATATTTTTTTAAAGTAAAGTATAAATTCGAAAAGCATCAGATGAAGCCTCTCGTTTACTCTACATTAATATTCACTTAAATAGTGACTTAAATATTACTTACAGTTTCTGTCAGTCTGGATTTATCTAATTTATCTAGAAATGTAAACCATCTAAACAGCTCATATAAACAATTTGGTATGTATTTACAATATTATACAATGATATATTTTAGAGAAATATTATCCCGTCGTAAATGATATTTGTAACATTTTTATTGTTGGACATTTTTTAAAATCTGCACATATCACAAACAAATAAATATTTCATACATTATAATAAAACATCTCTAGATTAAAAATGAGCGTATTATTAACAATTAAATAATAATGCATTGGTGAAAGAAAAGAAAAGCACATATTATCTAAACGCGTGTAATTCATTAAAAAGATTTTAAGCGGCTTTCTGATTGCAATTTTATGTTTTTATGATTAAAAGTATTTTGTTTGTGATTTTATTTTGTTATAATTCAGCTGGAATGCGCGGCTCCCAAATCCGCCGCCACAGGACGGTTTCAAGCCGCCCGCTGCGTTAGCTCATCGGCCTTCCGCGGAAAAAATACAATAAAATAAAAATAAAATACTTTCTAATTAAGTTTAAACAGTGTTTAGTGCTGCAGTGTTTCTGATCAGGGTGCAGGATCTGTCCTGCTGTTCCCATGTGCCGTTTTATTTTTAGCCTAATTTGCTATTAGTTTAGACAAGCTAAGCACGATGAGCTAGCTTACTGTTTTAATGATAATAATCATTTCCACAGATTAATATCATTATCATTACAGTTGAATTTCTGAAAAATTGCTGACAAAGGTGGAATAAAACAAGTGGCTGTAATTTAATTGTAGACAGACCGCTTGTAGTGTTTAGCAGTTAGCTGTAACAACTAGCAGCTGTCAAAATGTGAGCGCGCGTCTGTTATAACATTTACGGGGTTTTTAAAAAAAATTTTTTTAGACAACCAGGAACAAGTAGAGTGGATCAGTTTATTTATTTCAGCAAAAATAACTTTTTAATTCCAGAATTTTGGAATGAGGACTCGGCTCCTGTTCTGATACTAGAATTGATGTGAGCAAGTTTTTATTAAAGGAGTTGATTGAGTTGGTGTTCTGGTTCTATATTTGGGAATCGCTTCTTGTTATGATATTAGTATTAACTGGCCTACGTACCTACCTGTATTTGACGGTTTCGCAAAGTTTGTAAAAACAGTTAGGGCTAAAAAAGGTTAAGATGACCAGCTTTGATGTAATCTATGATATTATTATTTCAGGTTAAAACCCAAGTACATGCCTCTTTTTGCACAGCAGAACTTTTTGCCTAACTTATTAATAGAAAGAAATACAATTTTGTAAGGTTGAGTATCTTACTCGTGATTGGATTCAGACCTTTTAGTTTCGTTTAACAAAATGAATTAATCTTTTTTAGAGTCATTTCAATTTTGACAAAATGTAATAAAAATGTTATGTGTTACTTGTCTGGGTCTTTAGTCTACGATTAGCACATTTCACCTCTGCCAAGGAAAAACAATTATACCAGCAAACTCAAAATTGACAAACTATAAGTACTTTGTAATTGTAGGCTTAGATTATTTTATTATATGGTTTGTTTGATAGACAAAGACAGTGAAAGGACAAATAAAAAAACTCAAGAGATGAACGAATCAATTCTCTTTCCGGCTCAAACTGCATAGGTTAAGCTTATGGGGCTGTCACGTGATGAAACAATCGGAAAACCCGAAGACTGTGATATTCCACATGGGTGACTAAATGAATCATTCCCCGAGACAACTCGTTTTTCACGAGTCACACTTATCGTTCATGAACGACCCATCACTATTTCTTATACCTTGTTTGCGCTAAGTTGTACTTGTTTCGTCGTCAGCCAAATACACTCCCTGTTCAGTAATCGGTAATGATTAGAAATGTAAAAATTAGATTGGATAAAGATTAATTTTTGTTTTAAAAACGACTCCAGTGCGTTAAAATTCACTTACCACTTCAGCACTCTTATTTCAGCGGTTAAAATATTAATGCCTAAGTTTCACTAAAACATAGACATCAAAATTTGTATTTGGTTTTTCGGATATGTCAGGTAAAACGAAAGTTATTATTACTTTATTACATGTAAATTTTACCACTACCAGAATATGGGAATGACATCACAAAAATGTAGAACGCAAAGCATATTATTATTTTTTTATCATAGAAACAATGGAAAACAGAAATGAAACACATGATCTTTGCTATTTCGTTGCCTATGTAACCCGTTTTCCAATTTTTGCTCAGTCATGTTTTTATAGTTCATATATAGGCTATATATGAACTATAAAAACATGTTTTTTTATAGTTTTTAAAATTCAGTTTTTGTGCTGAAAAAGGATATGTCACTCTATACTGCATAGATAACTCTATAATCCTGTATATGTTTATATATATATTAAAGAAAACAAATATTGGCCAAGATGCTCTGGGTTTAAGGGGTCTACATTCTGTCCAGCGATCGATTTAAGACGCGCCTACAGTCTGACGCATGCGCAGTATGCTGTCAAGACTTGCGGTTTTAGTATTTTGCCACAAAACTGCTCATAACTTCACTTATGTTGCAACTTTGGACAGATATCCAAGTACTGTACTTACTGCAAAAGATTCATTAAATTCTGTCCAGACAGTTTGGCGAGATGCTGTGATGTAATCTGGTTGGACAGACATACAGACAGAAGGCATATAGACTATTTTTTTTTCTCAGACTGGTTTCTGGTTCTCCAATGTATTAAACATATAATTAAAAAAGTTCTTACCAATGCACAGACAAACCCTTTTTTTTTATTTATATATGAGATTGATACTAGTTAGAAATTACAGTAATAATAAGTTCACATTAGAGTGTTAGGGTGG
>JAOVVA010109191.1:0-11643 GCA_028565275.1 Leiocassis micropogon | reverse complement strand
TTTTTACAAGCCATTTACATTTTAAATCAAATCTTCTCCAACAGACCATTTAGCTAAAGAGTGCTTTGACTTGGGTGCTTTGACTTGTTTTATAATAGTGAATTTCATAGTTTGGGACAATCGGCAAATACATTTCGACAGTAGATACACAGAGGTCATGTGTTGTTGTTTTTTTGACTGTATTAGTAATTAGCAGGTCGGGTGCTATGCATGTCTGCATGTGTGTGTCGAAGTGTAGCCCTGTACGCTTGTGGGCGCAACATTGGCAATCATAGAATAGAAATGCATTTGTGTACCCTTTTATCTTTAAAATGATGTTCATCACAATAAAACAATCTTGTACACACAAGATTTGGGTAAATTCTAAAATAATGAAATACAATGAAATTAAATAAGTAAATTAACTAAAATATAGTAAGTCCCTTAACTTACTGTATTTAATTTATTAATTATTAATAAAATCACGCTTACCCATCTGCCTTTGGTGCTTCAGGAAGTGTGACATCAGTCCACAGCCAGGATTCCAAAAACTTGGTGCGGACATAAATGTCATCCAGCTCATAGTCCTCTATGTCCTCCTCCTCGTCCATTTCATTGTCCTCTATTTGAGGTACTATTTCCTTCTCTGTGACGCTCTCAACATGAGCGTCATGAAAATGAGAAACAGGAGCAAATAAAAAAGGACCCCCTGAAAAAGGCATCAAATTGTAGTACAGAATTACTGAAGACCAGATGTTTTCAAAATTGAAAGGTGCATAATGAAATCAAAAATACCACAGCATTGTTTCAGAAGAAACATTTTACAATGCGAAAATGAATAATGAATAACCTGTGTATTTCTCTCGAGGGTCTGGATGACTGCTCAGGGAAAAATCGACGTGGATAGGTAACTCTAAAATGCTTATGGTGGTCGTTGGCACTGGTAAGATTGGCGCTAGAGTGGTGGGCGGTGGGGTGATAATGCCCAGCTCTTCACCCCTGTATTTTGAGCAGCACTCAAGAAAAGCCCTCGCGCAGTTCCAGCCCTCAGTGATGTAAAGAGCTCGACGGAGACATGAATACGGCATGGGGATCTCCCTCATACCATCAGAGCAGCAGCGCTGTAGTAACTGGTCAGAAGAATAGGATTTCTCTGATCACAGACACACACACACACACACACACACACACACACACACATCAAGTCATCAAATGTTATCAACCTCAGTCTTTACTTTATTATTATAGTTTTGACTTCATGTATTGAGTACTTGAACTTTTTTATTTCAATACAGACATACCAAATGTTTTCTATTTTCCATTCTCATCAACAAATGAACGAAAAAAAATTTTTACAAGCCATTTACATTTTAAATCAAATCTTCTCCAACAGACCATTTAGCTAAAGAGTGCTTTGACTTGGGTGTTAAATTATGAAAAGGCAATTCTGCTTTTAATAATTGGCCTTTTATGCAATGAGGCTTCATGTCCAAGTTAGCAATTGATACACCAGCCCTGTTATATGAAAAAAAAAAAAAAACATTACTTACCAAGCTGGTCTTTGAGACGCAATTGTTCAGCAGAACGCTTCCTCCTGGACTTCCAGTAACATGGTTTGACTAACCAAAAAACATACAAAATACAATAATCTTAAACAAAAAAACAACAACAAAAATCCTAAATGATTATTAGTATTAGTGCAATTACATATAAATGAGGACTTCATTTCTACTTTATATTATTTTATTGAAACAAATTATTATATATTGTAGATTTTATATTTTATTTTTTTTTCTATTGCCATTTTTAGATCACAAACAGCCGTCTAAGTGTTTCACTGTATATCATACTGTACATGGTTGCGTATGTGACAAATACAAATTTGCATTTAGTAGTCCCTTCAGGACTAATAAAATGCTGATTTGCTCAGCATTTTAATACAAAGTGTACAGTATCTTATCACTTTCTTATTTAACTAGGAAAAGATTCACACACCTTGGGTGAAACTGAATTGTACTGTAAGAGTATTTCATTTTTCATGTTTTCCTCCCAGTGTAATGTACCTACTTCAAAAACCCTAAGTTCGAATTGTGAGTTTAGTATACTAAAAGTAAACAACAAAAATATATATTTTCCTCTGGTCAAATCAGTCACATAAATTCCTGCTCACTTAATGTTCAACATTAGAGCATGTCTGGGGCAAGTAAACTCTGTGTTAAGGCAAGAAAAATGCCCCATGCAGTCTGATTGGAGAGGTAAAAAATAAATGTGATGGTTTTCTCCGTGCTTTTGTTTTGTTCGTTCATTTGGGGCCCCATAAATAAATGAATAAACAAACAAACAAACAAACAAACAAACAGTTACAGTAAAGCTAGCAAACATTTTTAAACAAACCGTATTTTGCTTTAGAAGTCACAGCACCAGCTAGAGCAGTGGTACTCAACCCTAGACCGGGAAGACTACCTGTACATGTCCTGTTTTCTGTTACATGTACATGTTTTAGTGCTTTTCCTCTTTCACACCCACTTTAATTAAGGAAAATATGTTAATTAGCTGATTAGTTAAATCAGTTGGGCTTGGAGCTGATAAAACACTAAAATATGCAAGGCAGGTGATCCAGAACCATAGTTGAGAACCACTGAGCTAGAGGATAAAAACCCTGAACTTCCAAACCTATCAAGTGTAAATACCTTGATTTTCACCAGTTGCTGTACTGAAGCTGGACTGAAACTTCAGGCCTGCATCCAAGAACACACCCCTGCTGTCTTTCCCTCCTCCTGGAGAGCAGCCCAAGTCCCCCTGTCCGAGAGTGTCCCAAATCTGCTGGTGCACATCTGGATTAGTGCGAGAATCATAATTTATATTAAATCAGCATTTCAAATAAGTGCACGCTTGATATTACCTTCCTCTGCGTCAGACGGCTCTTATTGAGCAGGAAAATGGAGTTGTCCACTGCGACCAGGCTGACCTTTGCTCCAGGGTCACCACTAACTTGAAAAGAAAAGCTTTCGCTCGGAGGTTCCTTACCCCTAAATGTTTCAAGTTTGAGCTACAACATTCATCATATCAATTAGACATCCATTACTTCAGCAAATAGAAATCAAAAGAAAACTGACTCACTGATCCAACACAACGGCTCTCCACGTCCACTGAAATGGAATCGGCCACCACCTCCACCCTATGGTCCCATGGTAATATGTAATACGCTACAAAGCGGAACGCAGGCAGCATCTCTGATGTCAACAGCAGGGGAACGTTGGTCAATTCACGCTCTCCAACACTTACCCTGCCTGCACGAATGATTCGCCCCTTATTCAACACCTAGAGCATGCAAGGGAAAGTGAGAATATTTGTTAAAAAGGAACATTACATTTTCAATTATGAGAAATTATGCACATCATTAGTGCACCTACAGAATGTTTACAGGGATGACACCATTAACAGGAGCAATGTGCACAAATGAAGGAAGTTTAAAGAAGGAGAAACCGGCTGTGATGACAAACCACAGTGTGAGACCTTTAACTGTGACAAGGGGAATTTTTTTTAAAGAGGATTGAGCTGGGTTCAACATATGCATTGCTAGTGATTGTGATGCTTGTTGAGTAGTACCTTTGTATATTCTACCAATATGTGTCAACCCAGCTGACAGATCATGTGACTTACAATGTAGGAAACATGCTGGATGTAGCTTCGTTCTTTCAGTGAGTAGGTGCTCAGGTGCAGTTTAAAGTTTAAGGTCTGTCCAGCTTTCACAGTGTTCGTGTCTAAGGTGATGTAAAGCTGATTTATCCGGTCAGAATTAAAAGGGGAGTACGGCTCCACGAACCATTCAGCCTTTGTCTGCTGTTCCTGCTTCAAGTCTGGGATTACTGTCTCTGCCTGAAATGAAAATTCACAACTTATGTCTAGCTGACAGGTTGGCATGTCTCGACTACAGGCGTAATTTTCTACAATGATATTCAAGACACACAGTATTGTTTAATACATACAGTAGTAAAACTGAATACAAAGTTTATTTAAAAAAATGGTTTTGTATCATAATATTTGACTCACTATTAATGTGACAGGGTTCATTTCAGAAGGCATGTTAAGAGACGCTCTGATGGTGCCACTGTGGACCGTGATCGGAGAGGACAGAAAGGTTATTTGAACAGGAATGTTTGGAGCTGGGGAACCATCATGATGGCTTACTGTAACCTGAGACCCAAAACACAAACAATTACAAGAATTTATGACACACATCCACTTCATTTTTTATTAACTAACTACTATATTTGTTGTACTGTATGTTACCGTCAATTTAAATGGTAGGCCTGATTTATAAAATCTTGGCGTTTCCTTAGCAATAGAGAGCACATAGGGTGCCAAAACTATTTTGATGCCCATCTTCTCTGCATCCACAAGGTCACCTCCTGAAGATGATGTATTAACACACACACACACAGACAGACACAGACACTATCTGCCACAATTTCCTTGAATTTCTATGTAGTTATCATACAAACATCCTAACAAAGACATCTTAAGATACCTGAAGTGGTCAAGACAGAAGCTCTGACGTATATAGACGAGCCTACTAGGCTAGTAATATCAGGATATGCGTCCTTAAGCTCAGCTGTGGACAGAGTTGCGATTCCACCATCTAGCTGGAACCCGTCAGAAGCAGAAGCACAAGATTGTTAGAAAGACATTGACTTTACACTAGCCTAGATTATTTAATGAAAAACACTTCTAACTTTAGTTAAAGTCAGTGATTAGTAGATCATGAGGCAGGACTACACACTGGATGGGACTTCCATAGCTATTTCACTCACATTTTGTACTTGCTTCATAGATGGGAGTCGCACTTTTTGTCCATTTCTCTCTACCCCGAACACCACGTACGCTACCCCTTCCACCTTCTCGCCATACACATATCTGAGAAAAGATAACATAGTGTAATGATATTACTGACTAATGAATATATGATGAAGACACAACAAACTCTAATCTGTACATATATTGTAAATGAGCAACATTCGATCTGATTGAACAAGGCACACGTATAAGATGGGACTGACCTGGCATGTACTTCCACATTCAACTCCTGATCTTCCACACCGAAGTAAGTCTTTGTTGGTATAAGTGTAACATTAAATGCTGGTAGCACTGGAATCAATAAAAATAACACCTATAATGAGGTTTTAACACACAGACTGCTGAAATGTCTGAAATTGTCTTGCACAAGCATTCCCCCTTAAACACACTCCCTGACCAAAGAAAAAGTCGCCATCTGGCTTTAACTAAGCAAATAGATAAGTGCCTGGCATTGGAAAATTGCTGCAGTGATTAATATGGCAACAAGTTATTTAACCCTGATGCATTAAGTAGCTTCTTTTTTCTAAAATGACCATGTCAGAAGACAAATCCTGTGGTCATGGCAAAGATGTTTTAGAAAGATCAAAACACCAAGCAAAAAAAAAAAAAAAAAAAAAAAACGACTAAAAAGATTGCTGAAACTACTAAAAATTGAGTTAAGAACTCTCCATTATTAAAACCTGGAAGAACAGTGGTGAACAACGTGGTTAATAAAATGATGGTGGTATCAAGTCATTCAAAAAAATGACAGTAAAACACCCAGTTGTATTTAATAGAGAAACCAAAAGCATTTTCCACACACCCAGTGCAAAAAGAAATCAAAGGATTTGTCCTAAACCGCTTAATAAAATCCCACTTCAGTGAACCTAATCAGAAAAATAGCCATTAATTTACTAGACGGCAAAAACAATGGGCTGTGGAAAAAGGTTATGTGGTCTGATGAGTCCAGATTTACCCAGTTTCAGAGTGATGGGCACAAAAGGGTAAAAAGAGAGGAATATGAAGTGATGCACCCACTTAACCCCTACTGAGAATCTTTGGAATGTGTGGGAGAAGACTTGGCAACAAAAGTTCTTGGAGAGAAATTAGTGCAACTGGATGGAAATAAATCTTTCCATCCAGTTCTTTTACATCAATCAATTTACAAACTATATTGATATTGCCTACCATTAAATTTATTGTGTCATTATTTAAATTCATGACATACAAGTCAAAATAAGGGCAGATTAATTTACACATTGTAACATTTCAAAATGTAAAAAAAAAAAACATCAAGAAAAGTTTGTTCACCTTAAGTTGATTTATTTGAATTACTTCAATGTGTAAATTTTATCGCATACCACTACTACTACTTTTTTTCTTCTTTCTTCTACTACCACTACTATTCCTTCTCCTCCTCCTCATCCTACTACTGTTCCTAGTCCCACTACTCCTCCTATTTACTACTAGACCACTAGACAACTACCACTAGACAACTACCTTATTCTTCTTCTACTAACATTTCTATTACTACTCCTACCACTACATTTACTACTCACACTTCTCTTCCTCTTTTTTCTACTCTTACGACTCCTCCCACTTCCTCTGCTTCTTCTCTTCTTCTCCTCTACTACTCCTACCACTTTCTCTACCACTTCCTCTCTGATCCCACTCCTCCTACTCCTCTTCCTCCAAGAACGACTAAACTGAGAGTATAAAGATTAGATGTAAAACTCGTATTTCAGGCACAAAACCGGCATGATGCTGTTTAATGTTTTTAAAAAAAATAAACATATCCAGATAATGTTGGAAATATGACTACATACCATACTTTTTCACCTCAAAAGCAGCACTAAATGTGTTCTCTTTCCAGTGGTCAAATTTGGCAATAACCTTCCATCTGCCCTCTCTAAAAAATAGTACAAATGTTTACAATTGAATAATCATAATTTCTTAAAACACCAATGAACAAACAAACTAACTAAACAAATAGATATATATATATATAAATATTCCATACATACTTGACAATGTCTGAGAGTCCATAAGTGGTGGAGAGAATGCCTTTTGCTGCTTTGCTCCTTGGTGTGGTATAGACAGTAATTCCATCAGGATTCTGCAGCACAGTAGAGAACAGCAAAATGATGATTTAGCCTCTTCCAAAGGCATGAGCTCAGAAATGGCCACAATATTTGCTGATAGTGTAGGAAACCCCTCCAACCCATGAGAACAAGCCCTCTTTTACTCTCCTCATGCCTGGTTATGGATGCCTACTGTATATTTGTCGGTATTTGAAATCATGTTTTACTGACAACAGGGCTTTTCTTTTGCTCTATCTAGGAACTTTTTATTGTCAGCCGTTTGGTTACTATCAGATGGTTATAATATAATATGATTTATTTTAAAAAAGATGCACAAAAGTTGTGTATGTTTACACTATGGCAGAAACAATCGTAGTTCACGCATGTGTTTTACTTTGAATGCCCTGTGCCAAAGTTTTCTGCAGTGTGTGTAAGCATGCTGTGTGTATATAAGAGAGTAAGGATCCATGCAGCAAAACGGCAAAACAAGCTGGAAAGACATGATCTTTCATTTTGTCAATGGCCCAGTGCACCATGATCTTGAGCCAAGTAAATAAAAGGCTCAAGTTCAAATCAGGGACAAAATCAACAGACCTGGAATTGACAAAGCACTGATTTCTCCATGACTGGGCAAAATACTATCCCATGTCATATTGTCTATAATTGAACATAATTAACATTTTAGGATTAATAATAATAATACGGAATTCCACAATTCCATGTGATAACAGGCTGGAAAGAACATGCATGTCATTCTAATATAAGCAGACATCAGTATAAGGTTTCATTTACAGTACAACATCTACATAAGGTTATTTCCTGCTAACAAATGTCTTTGGATTTTGTTTTACTAACAACACAGCAAAACTCTAATGAGCCCCAGAGAGGCATAAAGAAGCGATGATGGGTCTGACTTTTTTTCTAGCCCAGACTGTAGACTCATGTGTAGGCATATAGTTTTATTTTTTAACTAGAGATAAGGTTTTTCAAAGAAGAGCTGAACAGGCTCTTACCTGGATTTCAACAAAAATGGTGCCATCGGAAGCCTGAAAATCGGCATTAGAAATAAAAGCACGGCACCGCACTGTAAAAAAGAGAAAAGAACTTCAGAACTAAATACTTAATATGTTATGTATTGACCAAATAAATGTAATGAAGCTAAACTACTGTAGGTGGAATGTTCTTCCTCTTTCTGTGTCGGAAATATTTCACCTTGACATGACATTTTAGATACTGTAAATATTACCTGTGTCTCCTGGGTTGTACACAGGTTTGTCGGTCTGGATGAAGATGTAACCAGACAGAAAGGACACTTTACTAACTTGCTTGACCTCCTGGAAGTGTCCAAATTGGGCGGCTAGCTGGACATACTTGGTTTCTTTCTCTTCTGGCTTCAGGAGGTTTGGATTAATCTGTTCAGAAGATTCAGCTTTCTCAGTTTAAACCATTCAAATAACAGAACTACCAAGTCTTATCTAAACCTCAGAAGCATTTTGTTTCCGAGAAGCCTTTCATTACTGAAACTTGTCAGTAATAACAGTGTGTCTACAGTAATATGGTAGACTGTTTTCTGAATTGACTTAATCATTTCTCAGACTTGTTGGTTCTTGTATTAGGACGTGTCTTGGGGATATCTATGGATAAACACTTGTGAAGTCAAAGTAAAGGCTTGGCCTCAACAAGTATTTAATAGTTTTAAGTCTTGAGACCTGATCTTCCCTTAGTATTGACCTCATTATGTGCTCGACCCAGCATTTTTTGGAGGCATATGAGAACACTTCAAATGAACTCATAACTATCTCAGTAGGTAATCTCTGTTAGTTTTGTTTCAAGTCTGCATTGCAGTTTGCATAATGTGTGCACTAGGTTTGCTTTTCTTTTCTTTAGCCTTTGCTTTTCCCATAGACATTGGCCCTTGGGTTAGGTTCATGAACTTTTTCAATAAAAAAATCATAAATATTAGGCAAACAAATCAGGTTTTGAAACCAGATAATTTAAGTAATACAGATAATAATTTAACCACATACTGTGACAACTGAACCTGAAATACTTTACTCCCCTTGAAGAGAATGAACAAATTTTATTCATCTCTTCTGCAAAATCATCAACCTGTGAATTAGATCCTATACCGACACATTTTCGCAAGCAGATAGTACTAGCAATAACAGAACCCCTGTTAAGAATAATTAACTCTTCACTCAGCAGGGGGTATTTTCCGAAATCTTTTAAATTAGCAGTTATTAAACCACTAATTAAGAACCGTGACATCGACCCCTATCAGGTTATTGTCTGGTTGTTCAACTAGGTGCTTAAACAAAGCTTCAGTTAGTCCAGAATGCAGCAGCAGACTCTCACTAGAACCAGAACATACAAGCACATCACCCACCCCTATCTTATCCACTCTGCATTGGCTCCCTGTGAAATTTCGCATCGATTTTAAAATACTACTTTTGACATATAAAGCATTAAATGGTCTCGTACCGCAATATCTGAGAGAACTGCTAGTGTCTTACGATCTGCCACGCCTACTTCAATGAAAGGATGCAGGCTGCTTGTCAGTACCACGTATTATGGAAACTACAGCAAGGGGCAGAGCTTTTTCTTACAAAGCCCCTAAAGTTATGGAATAGTCTTCCAATTAATGTTCGGAAGTCAGACACAGTCTCAATGTTTAAGTCTAGGCTAAAAACTTATTTATTTAGCCAAGCATTTTTGTAAATACAGTATATTTGCCTTACGTAAAGGAGCAGATCAGGGGGCCAAAATTTTCTGCAGTGTCTGTAAGCATGCTGTGTGTATATAAGAGAGTAAGGATCCATGCAGCAAAACAAGCTGGAAAGACGTGAGCTTTCATTTTGTCAATGGCCCAGTTCACCATGATCTTGAGCCAAGTAAATAAAAGGCTCCAATAACGAACATAGAGTATTATGGTGAACTGGTATGTTTAGATGTTGTCTTCCCCCCTCTCATTGATCACTCAGGTTTGTTGACGGTTAAGTGATTTGTCGCTTTACATCTCAGGGCTCTGGCTCTCCCTTTCAGTTATGCTGTCATAGTCCTTGCTTGGACTCTGAATTCAACATACATTTACTATATACATTGTGTGACTGAAACCATACCTAAGTGTTATCTCTCCTACTCTTCTGGTCTCTCCTCCTCTCTCTCTCTTTCCCTCTCCCTGTCTCTCTGTCGCGCTACTCATGTTGTTTCTGAGCTGCCAGTGATCCAGACCCCCTCTGCCCTCTGGACCTGTCTGACTCGTCCTGGTGCCCCACTTCTGGTTGGAGATCTCGTTACATGGATCCCCCGTGTGTTCTGCCAGGGATGCGTGTGGTGACTGGGGATGGTTCCATTTTTCCACGAAGACGGGCCTGGACTCGGCTGAGTTTCTTACAGTCTACCTGAGCCTCCAATAACGAACTGGACTCCATATTAACTTAAACACATCTCCTGTTATGCTGAACTTCCAGCTTTCTAACATACAGTATGACTGCAGATCCTGCTATCCGTTATGGCCCAAATGAGGATGGGTTTACTGTTGAGTCTGGTTCCTCTCAAGGTCTCTTCCTATTACCATCTCAGGGAGTTTTTCCTTGCCACTGTTGTGGCACAAACAAGTTGTGTTTCATCAATGCTACGTAGGTCACATGGAACAAACTTATAACAAAAGCAATTTTATTTACCTGGATGCTTTGGAGGAAGCTGTGGTTATTATCTGAGTTGAGCGTGATGGTTCCCTGCCACAGTAGCCTTGACTTAGCTGGGAAATCGTAAACTGAAAGAACAACACTGACAGCCTCCGAAAGGCCAAATGCCTCCAGCAGGACGTTTTCTTTATGTCCCAGTCTTAGCACTGCTGGCGTCACCAGCGCAAACCTGCAGAATTAAAACCAAACAATCTTCTGACACTGTTTCCCTAAATGTATCATTTATAACCAGTAGCGATTGTGTCAGCTTATGCAACACATTAGTGATTGAGGCTAAACATGATTGTCTAGAGATCTGCAGTCAAAATATAATGCAAGAAAAAGTGGCTGAAGAAGAAACAACAAGAACTAAGCTGTTCCTCAACCTTAAATTTATTTCATGCATATAAATGTACACTGGTTTTCTATAGGTTTACATGATGAAATCCAATGCAGATTTTGTGTGTGTGTGTGTGAGGGATGTTTGTTTGCATGTTGTGCGAAAGGGGAGACTCACTTCGGCGCAGGGTCAAAGTCCGGCTCTTTCCTGAAAACACACAGAAAACACACCACCAATATAAAACAAAAGCGATTAAGCTTCATATAACTATGACAGTATGACAATATCCCTTGGGTGCAGTTTAATAATTAGTATAACCATAAAGACTTGGTAGCTCATGAAAAGAAGTTGGTAGCTCACGAGACTTACATATCATCTCCATGTAACCAAAAAGGACGCTGATTAGGGCTACAGAAGAGAAAGCTTTTTGTTAATTCCTGCTTGATTTCTGTTCATTCTATTTAAACACCACACATATAATAAATTCACGAAACATACCTCCAGTTGTCAGACCAGGGCCTGTAATAGAGTTAAACATAAAAAGCTCAAGCATTAATTATTTAGTTAAATACAACACACTGAACAGATTTGATTTTGGAGAAAAAGAACAATAAATAACAACCACAACATTGTGATACATACATACAGACAGACAGATAGACAGATAGATAGATAGATAGATAGATAGATAGATAGATAGATAGATAGATAGATAGATAGA